>JACXGK010002165.1:0-23900 GCA_016801125.1 Novumbra hubbsi | reverse complement strand
AGACGTTGTCCCATCAGGAGCGCGCCCAGACGTTGTCCCATGAGGAGCACGCCCAGACGTTGTCCCATCAGGAGCGCGCCCAGACGTTGTCCCATCAGGAGCGCGCCCAGACGTTGTCCCATCAGGAGCACGCCCAGACGTTGTCGTGGGGGGCCACAGGCACGTTGGGGGCCTTATACACTACTTAATTCTATTATACAATGTGGTGATGAAATTTACACAAGTTGGATCCGCTTGTGATTTAAACTGTTTACTTTGATTTTCAGTTTGAATCCAGCCCTCAATCAGTAGGTTATTTAGGTTAACATTGACCGTTGTTACTGCATTTTCTTCTCAACAAATTGCACAATGTGCAGTAAAGATTTAGATGTTTAATATGTTTCATTAATCACGGCCCAATGTGTGATTTGTGTTCCCTGATTTACTTTGGAGCAGTGTACTTCTTATTTAAAGTCAATATGTGCATTATGAGAATAACTTAAAAGCGCACAATTTGGGACACATGAATAGTGGTCACACAGGACACTCACTCATTGAGCTGCTTGGTGAGCTTGACCACTTGGGATGCCAGCGACATGCACGTCTCTACTACCACCAGATAGCGGGCGCAGGTGGTGTGGCCCTGCCGCTCGGCACTCTGGGAAGGCCTCTCGCCGCCTTGGTTCTGTACGGTAACGTTGGAGCCGTACTCCACCAGGGTCTAAGGGAAGGACCAGCGGCGAGTTCATAAGGGGACAACGTAGCAAACTCCAACTGCAGACATTTTGTAACAAAAACAAGCGTTTGTTATGGAAAGTAACAAAAGCTCCAAAGACACAACTAATATATAATATTTAAGAAAATGGTACAGAATGCATTTTGTACAAATGAATGTGCAAACATCCACCAAACTAAATTCACCTGTTAAAACAACTTTTTTTATGATTAAAACCAAACAAACAAAAACTATTTTGATTAAAATCTTGAGGATTCTATTCTGTAATGTGCATAGATGCGAAGAAACGAGGTAGTAAAACAAAGAGGTGTTCTAAAGTTTCCAAGAGGCCCGCTTGTCTCACTCAAACACACTTCCTGTGGTCACTGACCATTCAAAGTGTACTTTTGATACGCCTGGCTGAATCAAAAGCAGGAAACAGCCATGAGTGATATATCCTGCTCTGCAAATCTTAACAGTGTTAAAACCAAAGTCGAAATTCTAGAATAGATCCTCTCTTATTAGTACTAATTGCCTCAAAATGCAATTTTATCACAACAGTTAAATGCAGATGTAACCTGTATTTGGATTGCATATTCTACGTGTCGCAATTTAATATTAAACAAATTCAATGTTTCAAACATGTCTGCTGAAGAGAGACACAAAAATGCAAAAAAAAATCTTAATTCATGGAAATGAAAGTGCTGAAGAATGATCACTCACTAATATAAACATATTTTAAAGAAGATGAAAGACAGGCTATGCAGTAGGATATTAAATTCTGAGCTACAATCTTGACAAAATGTTACCGCACAGGAACAGCAGAATAGCACTAGCCAACAAATCCAAGGAAAAAAAGTTATTGACACTTGGACTAAAATAGGATTTAAAATATTGGTTGGGGGTTTGCATCATCGTTGCCTCATATTTGCCAGGGGGTCAAGCACGGATAGTCAAACGGACTGCCTAGTCACGTTGCACTCTAGACCCCTAACCCCATGTGTTAAGGTCAGGCGTCTGCAAACTCTGTTGTACATTGTGAATGTATAGTTGGATAATGGGTCAACTTAGTGCAGTGGTTTTCAAACCCCTCAGGGATTCCCAGAAGTGAATCATTAGTGAATTTACGGTGCCAGTACAGGGCTACAGCTTAGATGTGGACGGTCTCGGGTTCACCAAGGAGAGGTTTGAAAACCACTGCCTCAGCATCGGTGTATCTGCTAACTGCGTCCCAGCGGAGCAAGCAGTGTGATAAAAGTCGGACCGTCTTTACAGTTTTTCCGTAATTCTATTTTGCATATATTTATCACATTTGGATGAAAAAAAATCTATAGTATCCAAAAGAGTTAGGAGAGTTGAAGATCAGGACGTGTTCCTACAACACATGCCCTGCCAAGTCATGCTGCTTATTACACTACTCGTTCGACCAGAGCACTCCCTTGATTATCAACCTTAGTCAGCATGCAGGAGCCTCAACCACCAGGAGGAGTTGCTGTAATGGGACAGGGAAATCCCTCCCCAAACCTAGCGGTGCAGGACCACGTACCTGAATGCAGGTGAGGTGGCCGTACTGAGCGGCGACATGTACTGCACTGTTTCCATACTGGTCCACCTCGTCCAGAGAGATGGCTTGCTCTTGCATGAACTGGAGCAGCCACAGCAAGACCTTTTCCTAAAAGTCAATGAAACCAAAATGTTTAGGGTCCCATTTGATCAGGATGGTTCCGTCACAACGATGTAAATGAGTGCGACTGATTCACACTTGTCCTCACCTGACCATAGCGGGCGGCGTAGTGGATGAGACTGGGGTGCTCTCGGCTACAGCTCAGCTCTGCGATCGCCTCCGTCTCGCTCACCATCCAGCGCACGCACTCCAGGTGGCCGTTCTGCACACACGTGCGCCCAGGTTTATTTTGTAGATTCGTTAAAAGCAGATACTGTTGTGACTATTCCGGACTGGGAAAAGAGGGTTCATTTAACAAATAGATCGATGTATCCCCAAAGACCAGCTACAGCCAGCAACATAATTATCATCCCCACTGGAAGGTCTTAACTGACAACTAACTCCAGGCATTCACTTACCATAGACGCTACATTTGACCAGGGCCTGTAGGGGAACAGTTGGAACAAAATCTAGACCAACGTGGTTCATTAGACTCGTCCGCCGGGCACCTTATCGAACCTCTCACTTCCGACGACCTTCGACCCCTAAACTCACCTTCACCCCGATTCCAGCGGGCGTGAGCTGGTGATGGTTGCGCTCGTTGAGGCAGTCCTCTCCCATGAGCGAGGTGAGGTGCTGCAGGCAGTCTGCGTGGCCCTGGGCCGCCGAGACGTGGAGCAGGTTGTTCCCCTCCTCGTCCCGGATCAGCTCCAGGTTATCCGCAGCCAGGTGGGGCTGAGGCGGAGACACGGCCAGCAGAAGCAACCAGTCAATTACTGACACAAGGTGAGGCGGTCACATTCTAACTAGGCAGGCCCCCCACCCTGTGGACTCACCAACAGAGAAATCTGCCCCTCGCGGATGATTTTGATGATGTTCTGGGATTTCTTGGTCTCCTCGTCGCACTCGCTTTGCGCTCCCGGAACGCTCCGGGCGTTGGCGACGTCCTGCCTGGCCGCGGAACCCTGATGGGGGAACATCATTGCCTGGCTGTTCCCAGGGACGACGCCCCCGGCCTTGTGCGGCGCTGGTTCCAGGTAGGACCTGTTGGCTAATAGGACGTCCAGGTCCGAGGCGGACGAACAGCTGAGCGGGCCCAGAGAGGGGTGGTCGTAGCCCCCGTTGGGCGGCCGGTGGTAGTCCGGGTCCAGAGATTTCGACTTCCTCATGTCGGACCACTTGACGGGCGACAGCATGCAGTACTGGGCCACGTTTCCAAGGCTCTCGGGGTGGGGGAGCCCCGAGGCACCGTGGCACCTGTCGGAGGCACCCCCCACCGTCCGTTTGTCGTGGGAAACCCTGGGCAGAGTGGAAACGTGTTGGCTAGACTTAATGTAGGGCACGTCCAGTATCTCGTCCATGTCCAGGTCGTAATGCTCCAGTTCCCCGAAAACAGTTCCTCCGGTACCCGAGCTCTTGGCTTTAAAGCCTTGGCCTTCACAAGGAGCCACTGGCGTTTTGTCAGAAGACTCCTCTTTGCTGTCGCCTTCCACATTGCGAGCCTGGGCTTTGCCATCGCTCTCATTGTCAGAGGTTTCCGGTTGATGTTTGAGCGGCGAGACCCTCTTCACGGGACGGAATTTGCTGTGGACATCAGCGATGCCGGTTGGCTTGATACCACTGCCGCTATGTGAAGAGACGCCACGGCTCCAGTTGATAGCTGGGGCTGAAAGAAAAGGGTGTTTTACCATCTGCCATTTAGGTTACCTGATTGGCAACATAACATATTTAGGCTGTCAGTCCAATCTTTTTGGTTTTATTGTTTTTAGTTGACCATACTCACACAAACCTTGTCTTTCCTCTCCCTGACCATCATTTCTTCTGGACAACTCTGGAATGTTCTTCAAGGATGTCACAGAATACTTTATCAAGGAACAGACCATACACATGTGTTTTAAAGAGGTTATTACAATGAATTATGAATGAACCTAGTTGTACCCACCAAGTATTTTAAATATGTGTTTGCCAGACTAGGATTGAAATTAAATGTGTGTTGTAAACATTCTCATTAAACATATTCAACCCTCAACTGAACCTGACAGGACTAAAATGCCAACACCATAACAGCCATAACATTATGACCAATGACAGGTAATGTGAATAACACTGATAATCTTGTCATCATGGCACCTGTCAGTGGGTGGGATATATTAGGCATCAAGGGAACATTTTGTCCTCAACGTTGATGGGTCAGAAACAGGAAAAATGGGCAAGTGTAAGGATTTGAGGGACTTTGACAAAGGACAAATTGTCACGGCTAGACTGGGTCAGAGCATCGCCAAGACTGCAGCTCTGGTGGGGTGCTATGGGTCTGCAGTGGTCAGTACCTACCAAAAGTGGTCCAAGGAAAGAAAAGTGGTGAACCGGTGACAGGGTCATGGGCGACCAAGGCCCACTATGCAAGTGGGGAGCGAAGGCCACAATGTTATGGCTGATTGGTGTATGTATAAGGGCAATTTGATTTCATACAAATAGTTTGATTTAAAATGTACTTTTTATTAAAATTTAAGTTACTTTAGTAAATGATTACACGTTAAAAACTGTACAAAGAAACAATATCTCTATTTCTGGTACAACTCTTTGAGTTTGAGTTCTACTCACCACTGAATCGTCAGTAAAGTCAATCTCATCTAAATCCAGGTACTCAGGAGCCTCCATCTTCAGTCAGCATTATTGTTGAGACCCTAGTGAGAAGAAACCTGTACAACAAATCTGAGTATTATAATTCCACACGAATAACTATTGTCTTAGGGCTCAAGACCACCTCAGACTTGTTGAGGGCTCTGACTGAAAGTAGAGTCCTTTGGGCTTTGTGTATTGACAAGAATCGATACCCCGCTTTCTAAACAATCTGTGATGAACATCATTTTATGATGTAATCTGGAGCTGCCATTTGCGATGACATGACTCAAAAGTCAACCAACATAGCCACTTACCAGTTCCAATTCATTTGACACATGGAAAATATGCAGAGAATGTTGGTCTAGGCCTATAGTTGATTGGCTGCTGGGAAATCAAAATCAAAATAGCCTGCCTTTTTATTTGCTCCAAGATTAGCCTATTAGCCATCTTTGTTTTGATGACATATTTGGAAAGCTTTCTAAAATCCCTAGCTATAATCCCTCTCAAAACATCAAGAAGACCTACCATACCCAGGAGCTCAATTTCTCTCATGCTTTCTTCCTGGGATGAAACCTTATCAGCTAGCCACAACAGCCTATTGCTTGCTCTTTGGGGTTTTGGGATGGCTATCTGTACAGCCATTTTGTTAAAACTGCTGATGTAAAAGGCACTTTAGAAAACCAACTTGATTAAGTAATTGAGTTAAAGATATAATCTGGGATTTTGTTATAAATAAAATGGCAAGCCACATATTGTATTGGCAATTCTAGCATGATGGATGTTACGTATACATCCAAATTCCCAACTTTAAAGTCTCACAGAATAGACAAAGAAAAATGAAATAAATGTTGATGTGTCTACAGTATCCCCTGGTGGAACTCAAAGTAATAACATTAACAAGTTGGAGAAACAAGGTAAAAAGAAGCATTATGGATTTTACATGAAATGGACAAGCTTTTTAGGAAAACTTGAAGACATTAGCAGAAGCTTGTGGTTTTGTCAATGTAAGTTCAAAAGATAGCCTAGGATTCTAAAGAAAATATTTGACCTAACAAAACTATTTTGAGATGTTTTTATATATTTTCTTTAGAAACTATAATTTTGAAAAGGGCATAGGACATACTTTAAGATTGCATAATTACAGGTAACCTAAATAGAACACAGCCAGCCACCACACCCTAAAGACATAAACTTTATATATGAATCTAAATTAACTTTTACAAGTTAAATGTAGATATATAAAATGTCTAACATTTACAATAGTAGATGTACAGTGGATGTACTTTGTTGTTGCAAAAGAAATTGCAAATAGGATGAATTGATAAACAATCTTCATCTTTCTATCATGCAAATCCATGAGGAATGTTGGTTTAACAGAAACTTTAAACACGATCCCTGGTAAAGTGACACAAAACCCTTTCATAAAAAACACTACGAAATGTTACACTGCCACTCCCATTCACCCCCTACCTTTAACACACAAACAAAACTATAAAAAAAAAATAAACATACTAACATTTCTAATGTATTGCTTTCTATCCATTAATACTGAACAAACACTGTAAATTAAGAAAGAAAAACAATTCTCTGAAGTGCTATTTTCTGACTTGTTCAAAATAAATTGTGCTGGAGGAGGCAAGGGCTGACATTTCATGACACCTTCCCCAAGATATTATAGCTAATATTTGAAAACTTTGGTTAAATTGTTTGATTCCATTTTTGTTATTGTACAGACCAGGCTTACAAAGGGAGTTGATAGCATTTACAGGAAGGTTTTCAAGGATTTATGGGAACTATAGAGTTACATCAGGAATGTAAATTTGTAGACCATTGAAATAAGTCTCAGTTTACTATTTTTAAGTGTAAGAAAACATTGTCAAATGTGTTAATGATTCCTAACCCCAATTAGCTAGATTAATTTACAAGGTTTCTGGGCTACCGTCAGATACAGGTAAGATACAGCTAGTTCGGCTAAGATGAGTGAGTAAGCATGATGGATTGCTTGCCGGCAGGTATTTAGAACACAAAACAGCTAGTGTAGCTAGATAATGTATATCAAAAGTTGTACGTCTCTAAAGGGGCAAGCTAATTAACAAACAGCGAGGGCAAAAATTAGCACGGGACATGGGCTAAAAGCTTTCTCGAGCGGGTGGGTACACGGGTCTGACTGTTAGCAAGCTTATTGAGGCTAGTCACCTAGCTAAAAATGAGCCAGCATCACCATCAACCCAGGGATCTCAAGGCACGCAGGTTTAGCGTATTTAGCTAGCTACCGAGCAGTTGGAAAACTAATAAGGTAATCAAAAACAGAGATGCCGATACTTACAGTAGCTACAGGCTTTCCATAAACAGAAACACATCATATGGCTAGGCAGCTGAATAACGTGTATTATTCTTTTAAGAAAGTGTTTTCGTTTACAATACCGTTCAGCTCAGTAAATGTCCAGGGTTTGTCTTCGACTGTTTGCTAGGCTCAGTTCCAGATTCCAGCTGTTTTTTCCTGAAGACTAGACGGGCTTGCAAAGCACAAAGGCTTCTGACATGGGAGTTGACGCATCGTTGCCAGCTATTTTCCTCCGGAATACCGGAAGTACAGTAAGTACCGTTATCCTCAGAAATAAAACCCAAGCCTCAAATCTGGATAGTTTTCTTTTTTGTTTTCTTGCTTCTAGTTTATGATGATCAGCGGCTTTTTTTTTACATAGGTTTCGACTGTGAAACTTAAAAAAAATTAAGGACCGTATAGATATGCTGTCAAAACCATTAACCAGCATTCCGGCCTTTGATTTGATATTATTTAGAACGAAATATTAAATCAGAAATGTTACTATTTTACATAGTTACATAAATATACACTGTAGCATCCAGAAACAACAATATAATAATTTGGGTATTTTTTGTTAAGTTGCCTATTGCCTATCATTTTTATTTATTTGGAGGGGTGCAGTAGCCTGGAACGAGATAGTATAGAGTTGCTAGTAAATTTGTCTAATTGGGTATCAAATAAATATTGATTTAATTGA
The DNA here is from genome assembly GCA_016801125.1 of Novumbra hubbsi. Lineage (NCBI taxonomy): Eukaryota > Metazoa > Chordata > Actinopteri > Esociformes > Umbridae > Novumbra > Novumbra hubbsi. Next base: position 15,898 of record JACXGK010002165.1, on the reverse strand, counting down.
ATTACTTTGTCATTCAAACAAGGTACCCTTCATATAGGACAATCATGGGTCCCAACCTTATGCACCAGTGTCCCCTAGTGACAATTTCAAAAAATTGCACCAAATTCTTTGAGAATTTATTTCAGTCGTGTAAAACATTTTGTCTAACTCAAGTGAATCTACCAGCATAAATCTCATATCATTTAACATAAACAGGCCACATTTAACTCTGTTGTTAGTGTACTAGAGCAATAATATGATGGCCATTGAAACACACAATCACTTAGCAACAGTGTTATGCCTCAGTTGTTTAACACAACAAAAGCCATGTTATAACCTTGCTGCAAATAGCAAGGTTATAACATCTTCTCATCTTCTAAAACTGCTTGAAACACAAATGTGTGTGCATACATATGCCTGTTAAATAGACCTTTTTCTGAAAATGCAGGATGGAGACTTGCAAGAGATATTTTAATTAGAAATTAAGTTTAAGTCAATTTTACCGATTTGGTCTTTCCAAATGAGCCAAGAGTAAACAATGTTTACTATGAATGTGGTCTCTGCAAATGCAAGAACATTTCCTGCATAGTTAAAAGAGGCCAGTTTGGTTGAAAGACAATTTGAATCATTCAGGGTGTCAAGATCTCTGAAAGACAGGCAGTCCTCCCTTTAGGCCAGTTCCAGTCCTATGTCTGGGTCCTGCTAATTCCTTACCATGAACTGAACCCTCTGGCAGCCATATGGGCCACTCTGAAGTGTTTAGACACTATGGGAATACCATGAGAGTTACAGTCATACAGGAACATTTGACAGCATATATTGATTTGGGGGGCCCCTTTCCCTTAGTTGTCTGGGGCTCACAAGCAGTCTGGGCCCCCCTGGCAGACTGGGGCCCTAAGCGACCGTTGCTTATGCCTAGGGCCGGCCCGGAACATGTTTATTTGTGCCAAAAAAAGAATGCCAAGAATACATATCATTTTAAGGGGCACTGTGTTGAATACAGCAATAACACTACATGCCTCCTCATTGTCTTCCCATACTGAATTAGACCTGAATAGTATTAGCTATTCCAGGGTGGTTTAGGGGGGAGGGACAGCATTGCAAGCATCTACAGTGAGTATAAGGAGATCACAAATAAATGCAAACTTTAAAGTAACATTTTGTAGAAAAAATATGATTTGAAACATTGATTGCAGATTTCTACAGGTAGGTTTTAGCTTGTATTTATGCAAGTAATACAGTAACAATGGTACTTAACCTTTAGGGAGGGCTTTTAGATGTACACCCATGCACTGAGAAAAAAATACAGTTGTGCTCAAAAGTTTGCATACCCTTGGAGAATTGGTAATACATGTACTATAACTAAATAAAACATGAGTGAGCAGGCAAAACACATTTCTTTTATTTCTTATTGGATTCATATTTAACTGTAGGTCATAGCAGAATATAACAATCATTAAACAAAATGGCTACAAAGAAAGAAATGAGTCTGCATACCCTTCGTTCTTAATACTGTGTATTGCCCCCTTTAGCATCAATGACAGCATGCAGTCTTTTGTAATAGTTTTCTATGAGGCCCTAAATTCTTGCAGGTGGCATAGCTACCCATTCGTCTTGGCAAAATGCCTCCAGGTCATGCAAATCTTTAGTAGTCTTGCATGAACTGCACATTTGAGATCTCCCCAGAGTGGCTCCATGGTATTAAGGTCAGGAGACTGTGATGGCCACTCCAGAACCTTCACCTTTTTTCTGCTGTATTCACTGGAGGGTCAACTTGGCCTTGTGCTTAGGGTCATTGTTGTGCTGGAAAGTCCAAGTGCATGCCATGCGCACCTATCATGCAGAAGAATACAATTTGTCTGCCAGTATTTTCTGATAAAATGCTGCATTTGTCTTGCCATCAATTTTCACAAGATTCCCTGTGCCTTTAGCGCCCAAAACATCAGTGAGCCACCACCATTTGTTTTTGCATGATCAGTCATATTTTCAAAATCAATGCCAACAATTCTAAATGTCTGCCAGTGTATGCAAACTTTTGAGCACAACTGTACATATGGACATCAAACTAACATACAGAACAACTGTCTCACTCTTCCATGTTTTTATGTGCCAGGACCAAATTATAAAAACACCAGCTTTAAAGAACAACTGAGCACAATGTCATTCATTGTTTTCAGGGCTCTTGTACAATCAAATACACTAACTGGAACATACTTCATCTGGGTCTGTGTTTGATGGTTATTGTAGAATTATGTTGGCATTTGGAGATTCATTTTTTAGAGTAAAATATTTTTTTAATGTGCTTGTATCAGATGGTGCTTCATAAAGCATCTTAGTTTTGGAGGGCTGACCTAGGACAAATGTTACTTTTTACCATGGTAAATATTTTCTAATCCATTCCCTTAATTTTATATTCCTTCCCTCAAATTTCCCCAGATTTAATCTGTTGTATAAAATGAAGAGAGAAGCTTGACAGTGTTTTCTCTTCAGAGGCTCCGTAGGAAGTAAATCCTTAACTGATTCAGGATTCTGTTGTCGCCCTAGTAGACGGTCACTTGCCTGCACTGCAGTTCAAAAAAAAATCGCATGGTCTGACTTCCTGTGTTTTCCTGATCTATTTTGATTCTGCTCATAATCGGAATTTTGTTTAACTTCCTGTGTTTTTATTAAAATCCGAATAAAATACGTTTTACTGTCGTTTTTATAATCCCAGAATGCAAATCTGCACAGATCCGTCTTATTTTCACTTTCAATTCAAAATAGTCCTCCAGATAATGTAAACCCTGACGACGCCAAATAACTGTAAGTTGCTAGTAGGTAGTTCGACCCATGCAGTAACCTTGTTGTCTTCAAATGTATTTATACGTGCACTACTCGCTGTTTTATCGGTGAACAGGCTGTACTCAATATTTTGTTTAAATGAATGGCGCAGGTTTGTCTCGAAGGGGGAAATCGAAAGTATAACGCGTTTGCAATGTCATGTCTACCATGTGAATCCATTGAATGGTGTTAACAACTAATACTTTTACTGCGATGCTGTTACATACATTGAACATTGATTTATACTGTAGAAATGCTCCAACATTCGGTTAGCTTCGGTTAGCTCACCTCCCCTCCTTTCTTCCCTTAGGTAACGTCTGACATTGCGCTCTTTCAAGTGTTACAATCACTATGCGTAGCCTGACGGTCCTGGTGCTCCTTTTGGAGCTTCTTGCCCCATCTCTGGCGGCACAGCTTCCAGAGGGCCACGATGAAGACGAAAATGTTTCATTTCCCCCTCCAATCGCCACTAATGGTCAACTGTTTCCATGGGACCGGATGAGGCTTCCTGAAATAGTTTCTCCAGTCCACTATGATCTCCTTATTCACCCTAACCTGACCAGCCTTGAGTTTACTGGAGCTGTGCGTATTGAAGTCCAAGTCCATAAGAACACCTCTACAATCATTCTTCACAGCAAGGAGCTCCAGATTGCAAAAGCGGAGCTATTGGCACCCAAAGGTCCAGGATCACTGCCAATGTATGTGCTCTGTGCTGCCATTAAGCAGTGTGTCCATTTGTCAGTTACATTTGCCACTTACAGTTGTGGTAATTTCCAGTACATTCATGAAGTGAATCATATTTTAATTCCCACTTTTTTTTAAAGCATTGAACATAATTGATATAAGAATTTCAGTGCACTTATTAAATTGATTTAGATGTTGACATTGATATCTTTATCAGCATTGATAATTAACAAATTCATTCTTTATCTCATGTAATCGATCTGGGTGCGTTTATTAGACAACGCCTTAGTAATGTTTGTTGCATGTGTAATTAATGTTATCTAATTTTTCCAGTCCTCTCCAGGTGTTGGAATACCCAGCCTTTCACCAGTTGGCTCTGGTTTCCAATGTGCTTCTGGTCAGTGGTGGGGTGTATGAGGTTCGTCTGGAGTTTTCTGCCAACCTGTCTGACAGTTTCCATGGGTTTTATAAGAGCTCCTATCGCACAACCAATGGAGAGCTCAGGTAAGAATAATATTGCCCTCATCCTTCGGGGTTAGCGTGGGCGTATAAAGTACAGGTGGTCCATTAGTACATTATTGTTTTTGCCTGCCAATAGTTCTTAGCAATACTATAGTACTTGTGTAGGAAAAATATACCTTCCCTGAAAACCGGATAAACCTAGCTAATGTTTTACTTAATTGGGAGCTGTACATACATTTTGGATACCTGCTTTTATATGCATTGTACCAAAATGACACCAGTGTCCTGTCAGGTTTCTGGCATCCACCCAGTTTGAAGCCACCAGTGCCCGAGCAGCCTTCCCGTGTTTTGATGAGCCAGCGTTCAAAGCCAACTACACCATCCAGATACGGCGGGAAGCACGTCACATAGCCCTCTCCAACATGCCTAAGGTACCTGGGGAAACATGCCAAAGGGGTTGTATCTCCATAGTCTTGACATCTTTGACTTGTTCCCACTGTGTTTTTGATGAGACCGGTAAAAGCGACCATAACAAAACTGCTAGCTAGGATGTTTATTGAGAGATCGTAGGTGTGAAGCAGGTGTCCTTGTTGATGTTGAGCCCCCTTTCCTTTCCACCTACTCCTTTGCCTCACCACTACCCATCCTCTTTCAGGTAAAGACTGTAGAGCTGCCCGGTGGTCTTCTGGAGGACCATTTTGATACCAGCGTCAAGATGAGCACTTACCTGGTAGCCTTCATTGTCTCTGACTTCCTGTCCGTCAGCAAGACCACCAGTCACGGCGTCAAGGTGAGCACTTACCTGGTAGCCTTCATTGTCTCTGACTTCCTGTCCGTCAGCAAGACCACCAGTCACGGCGTCAAGGTGAGCACTTACCTGGTAGCCTTCATTGTCTCTGACTTCCTGTCCGTCAGCAAGACCACCAGTCACGGCGTCAAGGTGAGCAGCTTTCTTTATCCGGTCATTGGACCGTATGGATTGTAAGCGTAATAATATACTCGAGCTCCCTTTTTGAAACAAAAGCGAGGCCTGGTTGTTGAACCTCAGAAGTAAACACAGATGAAGAGCAAGCTGAATGCACCTCATGAAAGATCTTTATTGACCCTAAACTGATCTTGAGTGAATCATCAAAAAGTCAATTGAGTTTTAATCTGTAACCTTGTGAGTTGCTACTTTTCAGTTTCATTGACTATGACTAGTTTCTACATCATTAAACTCCTTACTTCCTACAAAATGCCTAACAGCACATGGAGATGAGTGACCAGCCACATCCTCTGGGTTTCAGATCTCAGTATACGCTGTACCGGACAAGATCGACCAGACAGAGTTTGCGCTGAATGCCGCTGTCAAGCTCCTTGACTTTTATGATGACTACTTTGACATCCCGTATCCTCTACCAAAACAGGGTGAGTATATAAAACACTGCCCCCACCCTCTGGAATACTTCACAAACTGCCCCACCTATCTAGCTAGTAGGGTTTATAAATAGGTTGCACAAAATTGCGGTTGCAATTTTATCATTTGATTATTTGCACGTTTGGAGGTTCCCTTTAACTTTACAGTTATACAGGGACAGGGATTGGATTACACGCACATTAATATATACATTGCCACACAAAAACACAAACACCCTATGCTTTATTTAATCCTTCTGTTACAACAGAACAATGTAACAAAATGTTCATGTTTATTTAGGTTTGAAGTCCTGGTGAGAGGAATGGCGATTCGGGTATGAAACTGTGCTTTTAAAGTATTATCCGTTATCATGCAATTACTTTATTCAGAAGCCAATGATGACTTAATTTGTTTTGAAATGATTCCAAAAATAATAGTTTAGAAACGGATCATGCAATTAGTTGGTCATTTGACAGAGTGTTTCCATGGTTTTAAACTGCTAAAACTAATTAAGGGAACATAAATCACACATCAGGTCTTGATGAACAAAATATATTAAAAATCTTTACTGTATATTGTGTTATACAAAATGACGTAACAAAGGTCAATAGAAACTTAAATCACCCACCGATTGAGAGCTGAATTCAAACTCAAAGATCAGAGTAAACAATTGAAATCGCAGGCTGCTCCAACTTGTGTGAATTTCATCACGACAACTAATGTGACTCAGAGGTGTGTATGTCCCCCACGTGCCTGTATGCACTCCCAACAACGTTTGGGGGTTCTCCTTTCAGACTTATATTAGGGCATCAGTGAGCTCCTGGACAGTCTGTGGCGCTACATCGTGGCGTCAGATTCTCATTTGGATTCTGGTCTAAGGAACGTGGGGGCCAATCAATGGCATCAATGCCTTCTTCATCCAGGAACTGCCTACACACTGTAGCCTCATGAGGACAAGCATTCATGACCGACCGCCAAACCGGTCATGTTTGGATGATGTTGCAGGCAGCATAACATTTACCACAGCACCTCCAGACTCTTTCACATCAGTCACATGTGCTCAGTGTGAACCTGCTCTCATCTGTGAAGAGAACTGGGTGCCCATAGTGGTCCTGCCAATTCTGGTGTTCTCTGGCGAATGCCAATCGATCTGCTCGGTGCTGGGCTGTGAGCACAGGTCCCACTAGAGGACGTTGGGCCCTCATGACACCCACATGTTTGGTCAGAAAAATGCTCACAGTATGTTTCAGTAGCCTGATGGAGGCCATTTGATCCTGGTTGATGCTTTTCTACGTCCTGGTCCATCTCTCCTCGTGTAACGGCCCATCACCTGGTATTTCCTCTATGCTCTTGAGATGGTAGTGGGAGACACAGCATGCATTCTTGCGACCGCATGTATGGATGTGCCATCTTGAAGGAGCTGGACTGCCTGTGCAACCTGAATGGGCTGTGCTCTCATAGGCACTGGAGTAGAATAGTGTAATCTGCTGTATCAGAAGCAGCGCTAAGGTCCCGAAGAATCAAAATGGAGGGCAGATAATTACCAACCATCACCAATGCTGTCTCAGTACTATGCATTGGCATGAAGCCAGATTGGCAAACCTCATAGTGTACTTTTAACTAATGTATAGACATACAAATGGTGCCGCAAGGTGTAATCAAAGAAGTAAGTGGCAGCAAAGGCTAATGGAAATGTCTAATTGAAATAACAACCATAAGGCCTGATTGGTTTCTATGTATTTTATTAGTTTAATTGTTTTTCATTTGAGGCATTCTCTGTCTTGTGTTCTTTCCAGACCTGGCAGCTATTCCAGACTTCCAGTCAGGTGCGATGGAGAACTGGGGTCTGACAACCTACCGAGAGTCTGGGCTTCTGTTTGACTCCAACAAGAGCTCTGCCTCTGACAAGCTTGGCATCACCATGGTGATCGCACATGAGCTGGCACACCAGGTAACTGGGACTGATTTGTGATTGGTCATTGATTGTGTGATCTATCAGAACAGTTTTATGTGGTACGTTTTCGTTTTACTGAGGTCTAAGCAATGTATTTTTACATAAACATATACATAATTTTCAGAAAGAATACGGCAGCAATCCCACAATTTCTATCTGCACTGGGTAAAAAGTCTTATAGATCAAATAAATAAATGTCTGGTCTTGATCCTAACCTGTTTCTTTTCCTGTTCTAGTGGTTTGGTAACCTAGTCACCATGCAGTGGTGGAACGACTTGTGGCTCAATGAGGGCTTTGCCAAGTTCATGGAGTTTGTGTCTGTCAACATCACCAACCCTGAGTTACAAGTGGTGAGCCTTTAACATATCTGGATGCGGATTAACACACAACCGTTTCCTCGTTAAATATAATCTATGAATATAGAGAATTCCGAACATAATCTATTATATGTAAGTGAATCTAATGTAAGTGAAGTGAAACAAGAAGGCTTTCTCACTGAAGCTTTTGCCAAATGAGCTCCAATAGACAACCCTAACCCTTTTCAAATCACTGAGTCAAGTCACTGAGACTCTTCTAGCCATGGTGGCACAATAATGGTCAACTGGGCCTGCACAGAATATTTTACGTGACCCAAAGCATGATTCTAAACCTAATAAGGCCAGTGAATTCTCCAACCAACGGTATCTGGTAGTACCCTACGACGGTCTCACTTCCTGTCTCTCCCCCATCCCAGAATGACTTCTTCTTGGGGAAGTGTTTCGAGGCGATGGAGGTGGATTCGCTAAGCTCCTCGCATCCTGTGTCCAGTCAGGTGGAAACGCCGTCCCAGATCCAGGAGATGTTTGACGATGTCTCCTACGACAAGGTCGTCCAATAACTGCCACTTCATGTTGATTACCAGTCAGACCTGCTTGCAAGTACATCACTGGTCTAATTCAGTTTGCTTGTTGCAATGGGACCAAAGAACTGATTGAAATCCCCATCCACTGACACAGACAAGGCCTAATGTTCAACGGAATTGAGGTATTTCAGATTATTTGTTTTTGAAAGTGTTTCTCTTGTCACTTTATTTGTTGTTGTTGTGTTTCAGGGGGCTTGTATCCTACATATGCTGAGAGACTTCCTGACTCCCGAAGCGTTTAAGATCGGGATTGTTCGCTACCTCAGACGCTACAGCTACCAGAACACAGTCAACACCCATCTTTGGGATAGCCTCACCAATGTAAGTGTGCATGTGTGGTGTCTGAACGTGTAAGCGAGGGAAAGACGTTGTCTAATGTTTTTAATAATGTGTGTGTGTCTCAACCAGATCTGCCAATCTGATGATCTGGATGAGGGAAGACTGAAAGAAGAGTTCTGTTCCCGGAGTAATGCTCTGTCCGGAGCCCAGGTTAGTGAATTAAGAAGACATGTTTCAGGTTTTGAATTGCTTCTGAGTTTCAAATCTTATCAGGTTCGGATAGAAATGCAATAAAGAGGCTGCAGAATATATAAAAAGAGGAAATAGAATATATTAGTATATTCCGAGTATTACTATTATTATTATTAATGTATAAATCATTCATTATTCGATTTTTATATATATATTAGAGCTAGAAATCGATTAGAAACAAATTGCTGTGATAACTCGCGATTAATCAAATATTTTTCGTGTGATAAAATAACTAATATAAAGCAATAAACACAATAAAGTATATTTTAAATAGCACATATTATGACATCTTGGGAACTGTAAACATTATTTGCAGCAGCATTATAAACAACTAAGCTTTAAGGGCCCAATGTCCCCCCTAAGCCCTGAACCCTCACAGACTTAATTGATCTCAACTGGTTAGTCGGGCACCCAGCCTGTAGAATGAATGAAAGAATGAAATGACTGTGAAGGTGACGCTACCTGTCACCCCCCCACCCCCCGGTAGAAGTGGTACTCTGGTGACCAACTGGACGTGAGGGCTATCATGGACACGTGGACACTACAGGAGGGCTTTCCTCTGGTCACCGTAGAACTCCGGGGTCGCCAGGTCCGACTCAGCCAGGAGAGATACCTTAAGACTCACGACCCCTCCCAGAAAGAAGGGTAAGGGTTTTGTATGCATCTCAAATTTGTTCTACAACAACAAATCCTGTGTGTGTCTGCGTAAGGACATCTGGATATGGACTTAATATCTTACCTTACCTCTCAGGTTCCTTTGGCAGGTTCCTTTAACTTACATCACCAGCTCCTCCAGCAAAGTACATCGCTTCCTGCTTCAAACTAAGACCGGTAAGGGTCTTTCTGTATGTGTTCTCTGTTTTCAAAATGATTCCATTACAAGTCATATTGTTAGTATGTGTAAATATACTTAGCGAACAAGGGGGATTCTGATTCTAATGCCCCAACTCAAACTGACCTCCTGTAGATGTTTTGTACCTCCCGGAAGAGGTGGTCTGGGTGAAGTTCAACGTCGACATGAGTGGTTACTATATGGTCCATTACGAGGGGGATGGCTGGCGCTCCCTGACCTCCCTGCTGTTGACCAATCACAAGGCTCTGAGCTCCAACGATCGCGCCTCCCTCATCAACAACATCTTCCAACTGGTCAGGTCGGTTCATTTCTTACGGTATCGTGGGCAGCATTAAAAAATAAATCTGATGGTTGTGATGAGTCAGTGGTTCAACCTCCTCCGTACTTTCTTTGCTGGCGTGGGTCATGGAGTGTCTGGTCTAGGCAGTTGACCTTTAACCCCCGCTGTCCACTCTCCATCCAGCGTGGGCAAGGTGGGACTCGATACGGCGCTTGACCTGTCCCTCTACCTGTCCAAGGAGACTGAGATCATGCCAGTCACTCAGGGCCTTGGAGAGCTGGTTCCTCTCTATAAAATGATGGAGAAGAGAGACATGGTGTCCCTGGAGAACCAGATGAAGGTACGAGAGGGGACAGTAGATGAATACAGAGCGAGGGATGCAGAGATGGGATAGGGATACAGAGAGATATACATAGATAGAGGGATAGAGAGAGACCAAAAGAGAAAGCGAGAGATGAATGTTAGAATGTTTTATCTGTCCTTCAGTGTGATAAGACAGGTGTAATATTAACGGATTTTCCAGGACTACATCGTGGATCTCTTCCGGGATTTGATCGACCGCCAGACATGGACTGACGAGGGGTCGGTATCGGAGCGGGTGCTGAGGAGCTACCTGCTGCTGTTTGGTTCCGTCCGGAACCACCCACCGTGTCTCGCCACAGCCTCACGCCTCTTTAACAAATGGAGGGACACCGATGGCAACATGAGGTCAGGGGTCAATCCATTTCACTGCCTATATCATCCTCATTCAGCTCGTCATGTAATCAAGGAAACAAATTAAATGAGTTGTACAAAGTTTATTATAGCCTGGCGTTTCAACAAATGTTTGGAAATTGCATGCTAGGTCTCCCTATTTTAAACATTTCTGCTGAAACCCCTCCACCCTATTCTTCCTCAGTCTCCCCAGTGACATAAGCTTAGCAGTGTTTGCCATTGGCGCTCGTGATCCTGAGGGGTGGGACTTCCTCTTTGAGAAGTACCGCCATTCGCTGCACACGTCTGTCAAGAGTCGCATCAAGTCTGCCCTGTCCATCAGCCCACTGCAACACAAGCTCCAGAAGTGGGTTGAAATGACATTTTACCTCAGAACAGCCTTCTCTCTAGCTTCGTCTCTAAGCTTTAATATGCATTTAAAGACTTAAAGACAGTTAAGGACCTTCTCTCTCTCTCTCTCTCTCTCTCTCTCTCTCTCTCTATTCTTGCTCCCCCTTCCTTATCACTGTTTTTTTTTTTTTTAAGGTTGATGGAGCAGAGTTTAGGGGGCGAGGTGATGAAGACTCAAGACCTTCCTCACGTGGTCACCTCCATCAGCAGGAACCCCAAAGGTTACAAGCTAGCCTGGGACTTCCTGAGACACAATTGGCACACCCTGATTAAGAAGTGAGTGTGATTATTCTTGCAGTGTTGATATTATAGATGTGGGTGTGTCTTGTGACCACCATGCTCAATAGCAAGTTTGCTGTTTCCTTTTCCGCAGAGTCTGAGCTTGCTATAATGACTTCCATAACAGCTTTAATTTCGATAGCCACTTCATACCAGGGGAAGAGGTCACCACGCGCGTTCAAAGGTTCTTTAGCAATACATTTCACACTCAAACAAAGGTTTCAACGTCAATTGCATCTAATCGCATAATGTGTCTAATTGCTCAGTTGACATCCCTCGCTCGTTGTGGTGTAAAGCTGTAGTAGAAAAAAAAGGTGACAAATCCTGAAAAACATGCTTCCAACATAAAGGTAAGCATTATCATATACAGCTCTGGAAAACCTTGAGACCACTGCACCCTTTTCTTTTCCAAAAAAGTTGAAAAGGAACATTTTGTGAGGAACAGAAGGGATCACTTTCAGAGATCACTGTAAGTCTTCACTCAAAACTTTATTCCACCCGATAAAGATTACTGTCATTGTGAATATGGGATTGGTACGTCGAATGAAAATAGCCTCTAGCCCTAGTCTCATGGTGAGGTTATTCTGTGGTTAAATTGCAGGAGGATAGCACTGTTGCTGATGGTGTTGTTGGCTATGTCTAAAATAGGGAGTTCCAATAGCACTGTTTAACAAAGAACCTGTAGTTTAAGCATCACCAATTAGCGCATACACAGTTTGGCAGGCATAAAGCCTTTAAAATATGGTTATGGTTCTATAGAGCCTTTACATTTTTGATGCTGCCAAATAGTGTACTGAACTAATTACCAAAATGTAATATAGCGGTCTTGCCATGATCTGCAAATGTGATTGGAGATATGCTTTATTTAGTGACGTGAGTAATGGGTTGCAATTATGTGTAACACCGCTGTGTAATTTTGCTATTATATAGCTTTAGAAAGCTGAAGTTACTAATTGACATTGGTTAGTAGGTTTAACATGCTCCCATGATACTCAAATGCCTGTCCAACATGTTCGTTGTGGCGCTGGGTCTGGCATAGACAGAGATGGTTATTTGTTTGTGTGACAAACGATACTAGACATACTGTAAATTTGAAATGCAAGTTTTATTACTCTAAAGTAATGCAATCAATTGAAATGAGAAGAAATAGCAGTAGAGGTATTATCTGCTAATACAATTCAGTGTTAATCGGTTTCCGATGTCCTCAGAGTCATGTCATCGATGTCAATCGACGCTAACTTCAGTAAGTCCTGAGCCAGTGTAGCAGGGCTTGTTGGTTGCCTGGTGGTTGAAGGATTCAACATGGTGACAGACGACTTCTTCCAGGGGTAGGTCAATTTGGTTCAATGGAACCTCCGTGCGTAGCACAGTGTCAAGCACAGGATTGTTCGGTGGGATGATTCGCTGAGCTGATTTCCATGGTCTCCAGCTAAAGATTTTTCTTCCGGATATCTTTTCGGATTTGGTGGAGACTGCCTTATCATCACAACCCGGAGACATCTGTGGTGGAGACAATGATTCTTTTGGACCAAACAAGGAGGAGATGCTCATCCACACTCTGAAGGTCAATGTCAGTGGGGGTTCAACAGTAGCCGGCTCTCCTTCCGTCAAACTGGGAGCAGCTTCAGCATTACTTCTTATTGTACGTCTGAAGAACCTCACAACATCAAGTAAATACAATAGAACAACAAGAACAAAGAAAATGATGCTCAAAGTTGTTTCTAAGTTCCCATGTGGCTTGACATCAGGAGGCTTTGACGATTTGTCATCTGGGACATTCAGGTTGACCTTCTGGACTTTGAGGGCTGGACTCTTGTGCGTAGTCTTGCGTTGACTCTTGTGCGTCGTAGTCTGGCGTTCCCGAACAGTCAGAGGCTCTCCAAGCTTTGCAGGGACATCAAAAGATGAAGATATTTCAGTCAGCTCTCCCACATCACTTGGCGGCAGATCTTCTTTTGCAATGAAACCTGCAAGTATCTCCAGCAGCCCCTCAGAATAAGTCTCTATTGTACCATCAGGGATATTCATAAGAGAATGGTCTGTTGCTGGCATCAACGTGTTGTGCTCAGGAGAAATAGGCAACCCATTTGCAGCAACAGGCAATAGGACACCGAAAAGAACTAACAAAAAGAACATCTTTATGTTACACAGCCTTCCCTTCCAGGAGGGTGGTAACATTTTGCAAGGTATTCCTTTGTCAATATAAATGCAGTACAATTCAAGTCTAAATGGGTTAGCTGTGAGTTGTAAATGTAAATTCTGGTTACTATTCACTGTCGAACACACTTAAGACACGGTCCAAACATGACGTAATAAAACAGTTGTTTATGACATCATCATCGCTGCTTTTCTCCACCCGTTCCTCCCCATAGTTACTGTTGCTACGAATTGCAGACTTCTGATCGGACTCTAGATTAGGATATATAGCTAAGTAAGCTGCAGCTGTTTGATCTGACATTTAAACCCAACTAATTGCTGTTAGCGTAACAGTTACATTTCTGTATGTGTTTTAATGAAACTTAAAGAAATTGTCGTCAACTCTTCCATGATCCTTTTGCATGCGGGTTGGAGTCTATCAAGATGTCGAGAGCAGAAACTGAGAGGGTCATAATTATTATTTTAACATAAACGAAAAACAAGTTTCAATTGTGAGTGACAAAGACTGTAATATCTGCTCCAAAAAATCCAGCTCACCCTATCGCACCTGCCTGAATTATTTAAAAAAAAGAAATCACTTCATGAAGATACGTGACAAACAATCAATTTAAAAACATCAGAGCAAAAAAAACATATTCTATCTTTTTCAATCTAACTTTCCGACCCTGGAATAATTAGAAAATAGAGAAAAAATATATATTTTCAAGTTAAATGTAATCTCAATTACACACAATCATATAATTCTTAGATATACACAGTGTTCGTAAATAGCACTTTCCAAATGCGGGTAAATGTTGTCTTTGTCGAGTAAATTATGCAGACTAACACGCCACGTAACAAAAAATCCATACTACCGCTCGAGAAGGCGGCTAGTCTGCTGTCACTTCAAACTGTTGGATATGCCACGCTGCATGTGTGGTGATCGCGCGTAGTACGTAACGTTATTTGCGTTTGTCATCAAACTGCTTTGTTTTGTGATACAGTAGCTAACACCTGAGGTACGTTTACTTGTTGCCATTTTAAGATAACCCAGCCATCATGTGGAAGTGGAGTAGCCAACGAAGACAAAACAAAACCGTTTAGGCCGAGGAGACTACTTATACCATGGCTAATGCGAACGACCGCTGGTAGTTTCATAATGCAACGTTACTTTCGGCCCAAGCCCCTCAGTCAATATCGATTTTTGGCCCTTAATAGGAAAACGTTTTTGCACCCCTGCCCTGGTCGAAGTTCAAATGGATGTGTGAGATAATTGATTTAACATGTTGTGTTTTATAATAATAAAATATTACCCTGTACCCATCAGAGATCATGTTATCCACCTTGTTAATTTTGTTTTGTTAGCTAGTTGGCCACTGTATTATTGTTAATACTTTTTTAGTTAACTGATCATCTATTTTTGTTGGGGTTTGGATGAGAAGGGGTGGATGTGGGAAACACTTACAGTAAATACATGAAGTGTAGATGTTTGTGTTGTTATCTCGTCATCATGGCACCTGTCAGTGGGTGGGATATATTAGGCATCAAGTGAACATTTTGTCCTCAAAGTTCACGTGTTAGAAGCAGGAACATGGGCCAGCATAAGGATAAGGGTCAGGGCTGTTTTGGTGGCAGGTGGTTATGGCTGATTGGTGTATTACAATGAACTAGTAATAATTACTGCTATTGATTTTAACTTGTTATTGTTAATTAAAAGAAGTATATTGTAATTGACCAAAATGTTAAGATAGTCTATAATTGGGAACTGGGTTGTATTTTTAATCACTAACCACCAAGCTCAAAATAATATTGTCACTGACATTTCAGACATGCTTGTTAACAGTTTATGTCGCTAATAATTCACATTGACAACTTTATACAATGATTATTTGGTACAAGAAGATATGTTTTAAAACTGTGGCTGAAAAGATGCCAGCTAGGCTTGTCAGAATCCCCAAATTTTATTTTTTATTATTTAATATATATTTTCATTAATTATGCTTTTACAAATGTTGTAAAAACAATGTAATTTCTAATAACGTCATTTCATTGCTAATTTCCTCCTTCGTTGGTTGCTCAGATAAATCAGAACTTCAATCTAATGAGATGTTTTACCTGTGCTTTTACCGGGTGAAAATCTACCCTAAGGCCTTCAGAATCTTTAGTGTATCACCTCTGCTGTTGAAGCAAACAGTGTGTACAGAGCTTACTGGAATAAATATAAATAATTTATTCAACAAAAAAAAAAAACAGGGCTTTTCATAAACTTACTATGAAAATATCATGCTCTGATCTTTGCATACAATATTCTGTTTTAAAGTGTCTCATTTGTGCATAATCCCATCATGCCATCTGATTGGTAGGTTTGACCTCGGCTCCCACTCCATCTCCGGCATGGTGACCGGAGTGACCAACCAGTACTCTACCAGGGAGATGCTGGATGAGGTGAGAGTTGTTCTGGGGTTTTTCATACACACAAGTTATTTAGACGTTTTAGTTAGCTTTCCTGGGGTCACCAC
>JACXGK010002164.1:36749-58363 GCA_016801125.1 Novumbra hubbsi | reverse complement strand
AGTGACAGAGGTAGCAGGAGGAGAGGGAGAGTGACAGAGGTAGCAGGAGGAGAGGGTGAGAGGGAAAGATGGCGCTGATGAAATCTGCCGTCCTCAGCAGCCTCCTGTTAACAGAAATGGGATAAGCCCTCCTCTGGGAGAGAGCCTCCAGGAATGTAGATGACAGATTGCAGGGAAAGAGGGAGATAGGTAAGAGAGACGAAGGCCTCACACACTTCCATGCATAAATAGCCCTCTCTCTTTCTATCTCTGTGTCTAAGATGCTCTTTCTTTATTGCTCTTCCTTTTTCAGTTGCTCTCTTCCCTTCTCCATATTTCTCCCTCACTCGTCTCTCGCGAGGCTTGGGTAAATAATTATCCCATGAAGTCCATTGATCTCCATTGATCTATATTGATCTCTATTGATCTCTTTCAGCTCTTGCCCAAAGCGGTCACTTGCCATGTACTGAAACATGTGATAACCTGCCCTGTATGTCTTGTGTTGAATATGTATTTGCATACACCTGTGATAACCCCTCCTGTATCTCTTGTGCTGAAATATAGTAGAATAAACCTGTATTAACCTGCCATGTATCTCTTGTGCTGAAATATAGTAGAATAAACCTGTATTAACCTGCCATGTATCTCTTGTGCTGAAATATAGTAGAATAAACCTGTGATAACCTGCCATGTATCTCCTGTATTGCAGACTGGCATGGCGTTAACATATGATCCAGCTGCTATGCAGAACGGGTAAGAGGCCATCTATATGTCCCATCCAGCTATAGCACAGGCTTGAGAGGATTGTCCTATTCATTCACTAATGTAGTGTACTCAACCCCAAAATATAGGTGTGTCTCCTTGAGCTGGTTTGGTGGAGAATGTTCCTCATAACTCTAGGGTGGTGGGTTCAATTGGCTGGGCAGTAAGAAATGCATGCACTCAGTACCTTTAGTCAATTTAGACCAAATCAGTGTCCGCTAAATGGCATAAATGGAAACGTAACCTGTAGTGAGCTATGTGTAGTATGCCTGATTGCCTGGCCTCTGTCATTTCCATTAATCTCAGTGTAAGGGTGTGTGTGTTTGTGTGTGTGTGCATTGCTTTTGTCCCATGCGCTAAGGGCTGCCACAGAATTGAATGGCCCAGCAAATTGTTCTGTCTTTCACTGTATGCCGTAACCGGACGAGGCATACAGTCTTGAGTTCTGTCTTCTCTCAATGTGGCCTCAGTCTCTGACAGGAAGCTCTCTCGTGTCCCCCCCTTCCCCCGCCCTCCCCCCGCCCCTTCACCCGCGCTTTCACTGCTTCCTGAAGCACTTATCTCAATGACTTTTGAATAAGAGCAAATAGCATCTCATTAGATGCAGCATTGAGCCTTTTATAACTGTAATGGTACACCCTGATGATGAGGGTGGAGGAGAATAGAAGTGATTTCCTTACATTTTGAGGAAACATGAAGAAAAGCGTACTGACCGCAGAGCAGACACATAAAAATTAACTTTCTAGACGAACAATAGACTTTAATAATTAGTATAATTTTTATTACTTTTGTTCTTATCCATCATTATTGTTACGTAAAGTATGTTAAGATACTTTAAATAATTGTGACCTTAAAATAATTGGAGTCAGATTTAGACCCAAGCATTTACATATTTACTTTCCAAAATGTTAAAAAGGCTTTTTTGAAGTGGAATTAAAGTGGATCTAGCATATGTCCAATGCTAATAACATTATAATTGTACAAAACATGACTGTTTAACAAACATAACCATATATTGCATTAGACTGGGCCTCCACTGTAAGTAACGCACGTCAGTTAATAGTAGTGTAACAATAACAAAATCTGAATCTAAAAATAGCGTAGTATATAACACGTTGTGCAAGACTAAACGTTACATATGGATTGTCCCTGGTATTGAACCCCCATAATGTCAGGTGCCATATAGAAACCCAACAAGAGCAGTGCACATAAGCAGCAAGGGAATGGAAATAACCCGTTGAAGATCTGAACATCATCACAACATGATAAAGTAACCCGCCAGTTCTTCCCCCAAGAGCTGCTCTCAACACTTTGGAATAGCCTTCTTTAAATGCAATGAGTTTTTCCAAACACTGTGGATTGAAGTCAGCCTGCAGCCTAAGCCAGACAGCATGGTGTAGCCTTAATACTCAAGGCTGGAAGGGGGGGGGGGGGGGCAGACAACCAATTTTTTTTTATATATATAGATATATATATATATATATATGATGACAAAGCTCAATTTGATCCGATAAAACCAGACTTTTCAATCGAGAAGCCATAAGACGGTTCATGAAACTTTTATGCTCCCTGCGAAACACAATATATTGCCTCGCGTTTGATTTGTGATGCCGAAGGGACGAAACAAGACAATTCAGAGATATAGGCCCCTGCGGGAAGCCCCGTCTGCATGGACCCAAAGGCTCTGGGAGGATCTGTGGGGGAACTGCTACGTGGGCCTGCGTAGCGAACGGGCCTGCGAGTTGCCGTGCGAGTGTTGATGGATCAAGGGACATGAAAGGTGTCTTACCCAAGAGCGCGGTTCCGCAATACGCTGTATTCCGGGTGTGTGAAGATAGACTGGTTCGAGGTTTATATTTGTCAAGAATAGGAAATCCTGCAGGGTTCAGTAAGAGGTTATTACATAAAAAGCTCACGGCGTGAAACTGATACCCCCGCAAACTTGTATCTAAATCTCTGTTAGATAGCTAGTAGGAATGAATCTTGACAGTCAATATGCTTTTTGAAGCAGTAGTTGACTAATCAAATGTTACAATAAACCCGTAGGCCCCTAATAACCTCCCTCATCAGGATAAATGAAGTCCAGTGTCGTAATGTGTGGCGACCAAAATACATATTAACAATAAATTGTTTAACAATAGATTGTCAATGTTTTTTACAGGCCTACAAGGGAGGGTGAGCCATAACTTAGTGTTGAGAGTGTTGGGACAAGCTTATTATTTTAAATACTGGTGCCGTTGTACCATTAAGGAAATAACATGGATAATAGGGACTTGAGTGTACATAGCTAGTAAGTAACTGTAAAATGTAGTTTTGTTCTAGCACAATCCGGGTTTGACCTCCACTCTCTCTTTCTCCACAGATTCTACTCCTCGCCTTACAGTATCGCCACCAACCGCATGATCGCACAGACGTCCATCACGCCCTTCATTGCTGCTTCGCCTGTCTCCACTTATCAGGTAGGTGATGTACAGGAGCGTGGCCTGAAGGGGGAAACCATATGTGCTGGGGGGGTGTAGCTGGTTAGTGGGAAACTCGAAAGCAGCAAAAGGCTCTCTGAGCGTTTCGGCTTTTCCTTGTTTGCCTGAGACGATTGGCGACATCTGTTCTGTGGGCGGTGAAAACAACAGACAGTCACGGTCAACAGAAAATGAGCAAATAAAAGCTGGAGAGCAAATCGAGAGAGGCGATGCAGTTAGGAAGTACAGAGTGTTGGAAAACAAACCATTTCTCCCCTCCTGCTCCTTCCTTACCCTGTTTTCCTCAAGCTGTCATACCTTTTATAGTCGTGTTACAACATTTCCCTGCTAACCGAATTCCACACCTTGCATCCCAGTTGATCCCTGGAACCATATGGTACGGAGCGTAGCGTAAACGTAAAAAATGAACCGTGCAAAGCGACAAAGGCATAATTTTTTTCCCATTTCTGAATGTGGCACAGTTTCACACAGCTCCAGATGTTGTACTGCAACAAGCAGGAGGGAAGCCGCTCTGTGCATCTCACCCACACCTCCTCCCAAGTGCACTCGCTGTTTAGGCTTGAGCGAAGGAAAGGGAGAGATGGAACAAGAGAGGAGAGAGACAGAAAAGAGATGAAGGGAGCATGAAAGCGGGAGAGAAAGAAAGACAGAGAGAGGCTGATAGGCAAAAAGAGATTGAAGGCAACGGAGGGATAGAAATAGGAAATGTGAGAGAGCAATATATGGAAAATGAACGATAGAGTGATGAAGGGATAAAGAGCGATAGAAACAAAGACAGCGAGATAGGACCTGAAAGGCAGGATTTGGTTATTTGCTGAAGGTTGGCGTGCCCGTTTCGAAGTGCCTGATTAAAACTCCGGTCCAGCGTTGGGTTTGGGGAGGGTGGGGATAGAGTTGGGGGGCGCTGCGGAGGTAATCCGTGCTCGGGAAGGCTTCCCAAATTGATTTATCAAAAACAATAGCCAGGCTTTTGAGGAATATTAATCCTCACAGTTTCAATATCAGCCACCGCCGCTTCCTGTAATATTGCCCTTCAGCCAGGCAGCGCCAGGCAAGGTGAGTCCTTCATCTTCGGCTAAAGTATAAAGGGTGGAACAGGCTGGAATCATTGCCTGTAAGATAGAGGGATCACCAGTGGCCAAAGTGCAGAAAAATGATCTTACTTCTGTCCTTTGTACTAAAAGATATGACACGTATTGCACCCAGGCATTTCATTTTACTGTCTATTATATACACAGTGACCTGTTAAGACGCAGATATTTTAGAGTTTTTGAGTGTCGATTGTATTTAGAAATAAAAACAACAAAAACGGATATAATTCCAGATGTCCTTGGTAAACATCCTGATTACTTTGTCATATGATACTGGGCAGTCTGATTCTCTTCCTGGCCATCCAGGTCGTGGTCTGGCTCCTTTAACAGGAAGCCCATGCTGAGGTGAGGGTCAGCCAGGGGTGAATAAAGGTCTTTCTCTGACGTGAGTCTAAGTACATTTTCTCATGTCACCACTTCCGTTGCTGTCTTATTTAGAGAGTTGTATAAAACCCCAATCTGTTTCAAAATCGAAACCATGCCAAAGCACGGTCTTACAAGTATATTTCCAGAGAGATTTTTATCAGGTTAATGTCACATGGACCTATTCCAAATACGGACGACAAGGGAACCAGTTCGTCCCCTTGTGTTAGTAAAAAAAAAAGCAGTGAGAGGAAGAAAATAATAAACATGGCTTTGTCCTATACAGTATGTTTTTGCTTGTTTAGGCAGGTTCCAAATCACAGGCTTTAACTAGCTCAGAGTATTTTATAGAAGATTAGCATCTGTTTGTCTTTGTTGAGTCCAATCATTTTCACAAGGATCAATGGCCAGACCTGTTTTTGTCAATGACAAGGCTGTCTAATACTTGTCCTCTCCAGTCGATCTAGGAGGTCAATTCGGCCTTCTTTCAGTAACACCGCATGCGCTATTCTATGCCTTCAAGGCCGTTGTGTTTTCATCCTGCCGCGGCTTATCTCCATTTTCACTGAACCCGCCCACGTTTCCCAGGCACCAAACTAACAGTGGGAAAGGAAAAGGCCCTGGCATGCCCTGGCATGTAGCGACGTAGCTTGACACCAGCATACCAGTGATTGCACACCATTGATTGGAAAGGTGGAAAGAAGTAGCATGGGTTATCTCAAGTCATTAATGGGCTTTCTGTTCCCTTCACAGGTCCAGAGTACGTCATGGATGCCTCATCAACAATATGTTATGCAACCCACAGTAAGTGCTTTAACGTTCTCTGTCTGCGGCCGGGTTTGCAGCATGTGCTCCAGCTGTCCCGCGTTGACCTTTAACCTTTTGCTTTCCCTGGGCCGTCTGCAAGTGGAAGACAGAGGTCTCGTTTAAGATAAACTGCTAGAAGAGTTAGAGATTTTGACAGGACACTAGGAACCTTTCAGGAAGCTCTTCATCTTGTGTACAACCTCAAAGGCACTTCTCGACAAATTTAGATTTAATATGAGGCCGCACTGGAATTGGAAAACTAGCCTCTCGGTCTGGAATATCACTTTAAACTCCTCCTGTGGCAAAATCATCTTTCAGACCACCCTCAGAACTTACCCACACACTCAGGCAAGTAAAGCACATTGCGTTCCTGATAGTTCATTTACTGTGCCTTGAATAGTTGTAAACAATGAAGTCAAAGTCCCATTTGTTGATAAGCGCATGGATGTCCAATTGCGCTTTTGCTTTGTTTCTGGTTGGGATCACAGTGAGGTTATGGGTCCTGGCTGAACTGTGGTACGAGTGTTTAGCAAGCAGAACACCAGCTAGCCTACTCAATCCGCCACAGCAGTGTACCAGCCAACAGCATCCAATACTACAGTAAGGCCAATAATAACATCTAGTGTACAGTACGCCGCTTGGCATTTGCTTTTGTTAAAAGCGGAAATAAAAAGTCAAAAGCGAATTACAGTCATACGCTTCAAACGCAGGGTGGTCTCAGGAATCAAACCAGCTACCCTGGCGTTGCAAGCACTGCACACTACCAGCTAGGCTACAGGCTAACAGCAAGTCCTATTCAACCTACATTACTAGATCTCTTGTCTTAACCGTTCATCACCCAACCACAAAAGATCTCAAACACAAATACGTGTCTTTCTAGCTAGATTCACTTTATTTAAATTTTCAGTTTGGGGTTTGATTTTTTTTAACAGAGTAGCTAATAATAGCATTTTAATAACTCCTTTTGTATGCTACAGACGTGTTCCCACTTTTAGGACAGCTTTTTGTCACGGTTGGTGGGGGGGCATTTAGTGGGCGCTGCATTAGGGCCTCGTTTATAGGAGCTGGTGCTTTAAAGCTCCTAATGGGTCTGCGGCTGTTGCATCCAATCTCCCATCCAGGCTCTGAGCTTTTACCGCAGTACTTTGGATTTTCATACTGGTAACATTATGTGGTTTGTTAGTCTATTGCCTATGTTATTAAGGGCACTATTTTCAACTTTTCTATTACATAGTAAGATACATTTGTGAATGTATCTGCGTGCAGTTAGAAGCACATTTGAAGGTTGTTTTTGGAGCCGTCGCTAATTGGCATTAGCACAATGAGTGGTGGAGTCCTCGGGAACAGATGCCCGATATTGTAATTGTATTGTATATGAAGGACTAGAAAGTGTGACCTCATGCAATCATGCATCTCAGAGAATGGGGATAATGTGTTTGAGAAAGAAATTTCAATACATGAATAAGCCCACTGCTTACCATAGAACACTCCATATCTGTGGGTCCTCCAGAGCCTAGTCACGGCAGTTAGGGGTGTTACTGAAGGAAATGATTCACACCCAGGCAGTATCAAAGACAAACTCTGTGCTGAAACACCCCCCGCCGGCTCATTCGATGTATTCTTTTCGGATGTGCTACGTCTCCCGGACTACAACCGAGTATGCCCAATAGGAACTGTGTTTCGACAAAACGCTTTTACAACCTGTTTTTGCGGAATAAATACACCCAATTGCTGATCCACTACCGCCTGCACTGAATCAGAGGAGACGCGCCCTCTTCCGCCGTACCTTCCTCCCTGCTGCGACGATTACAACCTAGCCTCCCAATCCCTAACCCTCACGCTGCGAGACCAGCAACATGTAATCTGGCCCCAGCAGGGCCCCAGCAGCCCACCAGCCTCTTTGCTCCTCTACTAGCCAGCCGTCATGACGGGAGCCCTCCGGTGCTACAGATGTTTCAGCGAGGAGTGGATCAAAGCTTGGCTGTTGTTTGTCGGTTTTTGTTGTGCGTGTCTGGGGTTTGGCCTGTTTACGGCACAGCGTGTACCGCGTTGGCGCGTGTGTGCCTGAGAGGGTTTGTGAGATACGTCGGAAAAATAGCTGGCCTCAGGAAACCCTGCAGGCTTTATTCGACTTGTGAAGGACTAGTGGGAAGCGCACTCCATGGTCCATGGTTGGAAATTGAGGTCTCCTAGCACATGCTCCTGTCCATTGTGACTTACAGGAGCAATTAGCGTTTGGCACCTAGCTCAAGGGAATGTCAACTTGTTTTTCATATAGTCCAGGATTCTATGGCCAACTAGCTCAACACACTCGCCACTAGGGTTTCTGAGAGGTGTTCAGACCCAGGCTAATAAGAAATGATTTGCTTACTGTTTGGGTGGAGCTAAGAGTTCCGGGTGGCAGGATGACCCGCATTGACCAGATGGCTCTGCACTTGTGCCCTAATATCAGGGTTGCCCATGGCACCCCTCTCATCTAGAAATTACATCACGCAACCCATCCTCCTCTCTTTGTCTCTGCGTTAATGTTACTCATACATTACCCCGCTGAACCTGCACGGCCGATTCTTAGAAACGCATTAAAACCAGCCAAGTGCACCCGGCCTGGCGCTCAGGGGTTACTTAAAGTATTAAACCAATTGATTGCGTCGCATTTTGGGAGCTGTTGCCGTGCGCAGCATGGTTAACCAACAGGCCATTCCGGGCGGAGTGCTCTCCTGGTGTATCTACGTAGGAGGAGAGGATATCGCCAGCAGTCACACTGACTGCACGTGGAACAGCAGCTCTCCAACCTCTCCCGGGGACTGGCAGATGTCGTGGGGCAGCGTGAATACATCATTCATGTATTTTCTTTATTTTATTTTTTGCATTAATGGGAAAGTTGCGGAAACTCACACCAGAAAAGAATCACGCCAGAAAAAACGTTAAAAACTTAAAGAAACTTAATCTCGTCTTGTGATTCTAGGACATTCAAGATGGAGGATTTTCGAGAATGTTTTGGTCAAATGTGTAAGTGTGACCTGATTGCTTTTGCCCGTCTTTGCCCGTATTGGTAGATAGGTAGGTTGTGTGTTTTGAGGGCTACTTTTTTAGTCCTTTACACTAGGAAAGCTCAAATAAGCTGAGGTAGTGTATTTTCAAATGTTTTATGATGCTATTGAACCCAGCAATGTTCAGCTGTCGTGACAGTTGGAACGTTGAAAGATTTGTGAGAAGTGAAAGAAGTGTTCCTTGAAAAACGAATTTTTTTTCTGTACGCTGCAGGGTGGAAACAGCGGTGTATATCGCTGATGTCATTTTGTTTCGCACAACATTGAGTTTGACAAGCAGAGCCCGACTGTGCCCGAGTCCTCTATCCCTATGGACTGAAGCGCCTTCGTTAGGAGAGAAAGAGAGAAAAAACCCAAACGTTTTCAGAGATGTGTTTATCCTTGGACGAGAAGTGCTCAGTGCGAAAACATCAGAAGGAAGTGACAGCTTGTTTTCAATTGCTGTTCTCTCTCCCCCCGTTTATCTTTCCCTGTTTCATTCTCTCACTGTCTCCTCATCTTTCTTTCCTCTCCATCTTCGCTATCCCCTCTCCCCATCTCTTCCCTTTCTCTCTCCCTTCTCCATTTGCCAACGTTCTCTCTTCTCTCTGCATCTCTTCCCTCTCCCCTCCATCTCTCTTCTCATCTCTCCTCTTTCCCTCCCGCTCCACTATTCCTCCCTCATTCTCTCACCCTGTCTCTCTTCTTGCCCTCTTGCTATGTCCTCTTTCTGTTTCATTCTCTCCCTCCATCACTCTCACCTGGCCCTTCCAGGTCTGAGGTTCTTTGAAGGAGTGATGTGGTGACCATGCCAGCTGGAAGGCCAGTTTGTGTTGCCGGGGCTACTGCTATAGCTGCTATGGATTAGTCGGCAGCAGAGCTGGGCAACGGCAGGCGCGTAGAACCGTAGTGCCTCCTCCGGCAAACACGCCTGTTAGGATAGACGCAGACACGCTTTGTAGGCAAGAATGCACACTTATTCACACTCCACACTGCCAAACAACTGCCGCCGAGAACATAGGCAAGGTCAGCTTTGTCTTCTGTCCTTTTTTTCACAGTGACTGATATATGCTGTATGTCCTTCATTTCGCATTGCGCTCATTCTCTACAACAGCCACTGTTACCTAAATTCCATTTACGTTTTTGCTGTAACTTAAAGGCTTGTAAATCTTGTTTTGAACACACTCTCACAGGCCTTAAGAAAATCCCGGCTCATGGGGAAAACGTTATGTTATGAATTTATTTCTTGGCACAATTAGAGTTGTGTGTTATGCACAAGAGTGTCCATTCATCCTTAAGCTTTTTTCTTTGTCTGTCCCTCATCCTTGCACCCTAGTCTGTGTGTCTGTCTCTCTTCTAAAAATAGTTAGGTCTTTTAGAAAGCCTGTTAGCCAACTTCTCTCTTTCTCTTATTTCTCCATGTCTTAAAATTCTAAGTTATCTACATTGTCAGAGTATACATAAAATAACAGTAGTCGTGCCAGGCAATAATAATGCAAAACTGGCAATAATAATGATACTAATTGAAACATATTTTCATGATTAACAACAGTGCTCCAGCAACTATAGTAATCAAGAATGGTTCTGCAATGTAACACTAAAATAGCTAGCAAGCTAACAAAACTTGTAGACTAATAACAATTACAGTACTTGGTTTGCGAGCTAGTTAATTTTTTGCTGTATTCACTAACGTCATGCATGTTTAGCTTACCAGCCGTGAGTTGTAGCTACTGTACCTTAAATTGATGTTACTACTAATCGTCAGCTAGCTAACTGTCTATTATAATAATAAATTACTTGCATTTCTCATTCAGTTAGTTAGGAAACAGAGATAATGAAAGTAAACAGGATATCCGAAGTTTATTTTCCAAAACCACTGTATAGTGTGTGTCTGCATGAAGTGGTGTATTATACCCAAACTGTAAAAAAACAAGATAAACATTTTATAGGATGTTTATATTTGATAACCGCCACAAAATTGTAGTCTACAGCTGTTCTGAGGCTGAGCAGCTGACGTCTATAGCCTTAGCACTTTTCCGTGAATACCGTCTTCTTCATTGTAAAACACAAAAGAGTTTATTTAAACAACGTTTTTAGACAATAAGGACTTTGTGTGTTTATCTGAATTGTCTTAATCACCTCCCCCACTTCCCCCCATTCATACAATCCTAAAGACACCCCAGGTGTCAACATATGAGAAGTGAAATGTCCTTACAATTAAAAACTGGCCAGCAGGCGCACTTATGAACGTGTTACAGTTTTTCTCCGATGCATTTGGTAAATTTCTCGAATCATCCTTAACCTTTGCAAACCAGTAAGTGCTTTTCTCAAACAAACATTGTTCTAAAACAAAATAGTCAAAATGTGTAGCCATGTTGTCAATATAACATTGTACTAGTAAGTATTTTCCAATGTAAACTATTGCTAAAGTTTTGATGACAAAGACTGAAATTGCACAAATCTGTACTTTTTTTGTATGGCATATGTCATTTTCAACAGTACAAAGTCACACATTACGGTATGTGGGATATTGATTGCAAGAGATTGGACAGGATTCACATTTACTCGTTACTGCGTGGTCTGTCAACAAATCACGGTACAATGTCATTGCGATACTGAAGAAAAGTACAGTCCTTTTATACAGCACAAAGGGGGAAGAAAAATGTGAAAAGTAAACATAGGAAACAACCCTTAGGCAGAGCTGTACATGCATTGCTGTATGGGGAATTTCAGTGCAGTCTTTCTACATGTCCCGCTCTGTCTGGCCCCAGACTCTCATCCACATCAACATGGATTTCTTCTCTTGCAATGCAGCGTGGAAAGAATCTTTTGGAAAGTCTTATCCAGTGTCTGCAGGCATCTGCTGTGATGTCCTCACATGCTACATCCTTGGCAGCCAGCAGGGTCATCCGAGTATGTGGCTGGCGACTGTAGACCTTCCACCTGCAGGAGTAGAACTTCACAACTGGGTTTAGGGAATGGAGAATAGGGAGGGAGGAATTCCATCAGCATCCTGTAAAATGGCCTTGGTAAATGCAAGGTCTATTTCAAACAAAACTTTAATCTTGAATGATTGTTTTTATCACAAAAATTTGATATTTTTGTTTGTGTCTGAGGCATGGCTTAACGTCAGCTAGTTACACCCTCTTTGTGAACTTTCTCCCAGTGACTGTGAATTTTTTTTGTTCCCTCAGAATCGCTGGTCGGGATGGAGGATTGGCTATTAGTTATTGTTTTTTAATCTTAAGTGTCTTTCTCTGTTAGTTGAAACATACCATAACATGACATACGTTTCGAAGTACAGCTAATCAAGTTAAAACTGTCCAGTCCAATACTTAGCATTTTTAAATAGACCTCCTAAATACAATAAGGATTTAATCCAAGATTATCTTCTATTGTACCTACTTCTGATAATCAACTGATTACTGGTGATTTTAACATGCTTGCTGTCCATCTAAGCCTATGGTCAGAGACTGAGTTTTTTACAACTTCTTGACTCATTTATACTTGCTAAGTATGTAATGGAATCTAATCACCAGCATGGTCATACATTAGGTCTTGTTTTTTCATTTGGCATTCCAATATCATTTGGCATTCCAATGTTGAGATAGATGACATATGTTTGTCTGATCATAAAGCTGTTGTTTTTAATTCCACTCTTCCATGCCCACTCCCGAAACTGCTAGGCAATGTCTCTCGCTCTATTAACCCTTCCACTGCCAAACTTTTCTCAGTTGCTTACAAGGCTTCTCTCACCAGCGGTATTGAGGCTCCCTCCCTTAGCCTGAGCACATAGGGGTTAGTCACTATGTGTAACTACACTTACACTGCGATCTTGGATGTAGTTACTGTTTCTAAAAAGGAAGGGAGGAAAAGCTTAAGTTCAGCCTTGGGTGAATAATGTTAACCATCCTCGCAGAAAGGAGTGCAGAAAAGCGGAGAGAAACTGGAAAAAGGAAAAGTTCCAAGTTTCATATGAAATTCTGCGATATTGTTTAATTAACTTTAGCTGTCTGTTAAAACAGCAAGAACTAAACATTTCTCAGATATTATCTTTTATAACCTTAAAAAGTCTTGTTCAGTACAATAAACAAAGCTACACACCCAGTTGCTCCTGCCTTTTTTGTTCTGACCCCTCACACTCGTGAAGACGTCCTTACCTTATTTACTGACAAGATTGATGCCATAAGATCTTGCATCTCTCCTCCAGATCATGAGCCCTTATTAGCCCTTTGCCACATTATGCTCTTCTTAACCAGTTTGACATTGTCTCATGCATGCAGCCTACTACTTGCCCCAAGGATACTGTTTCCTCACACCATGTTAAAGAAGCGCTGGACACTATTGGTCACAGTATATTGTCCATAGTGAATAGCTGCCACATCAATGCACTGTCCTGTCATATTTTAAACATGCAGTGGTCGAGCCATTATTAAAAAGACTAATCTAGACTTAACATAATCATTTCTGTCTCATTTCAAAATTGCAATTCCTGTCAAAAGTTTAGGAGAAAGTCATTTTTCTTTTTTAAATGATTTTAGGGAACACCATAGCAGAACATTTAAGGTGTTAAATTATTTATTTGTGTTTAGAGAAAATAGAAATTGGGCTATTTAAATTCTGCTTGATCTTAGTGCTGCCTTTGACACGATTGATTATACCATCCTTCTATTTGAGAGACATGGCAGTTTCTGTAAAGATCGTGAATTCCTCTTCCTCCTCTTCATCAATCACCTGTGGGGTACCTCAAGGCTCTCTTCTAGGCTTCATCTTATTCTCGTTATATATGCTTCCCTTGGGCTCCATCTTTAAGAAAAATAGCATTTCTAACCATTGATAAGCCGATGAGACAGTTGTACCTTTCCTGGAACATGGTGACAAGAAATGCCTGAAATCACTCACTGATCCTTCAATGAAACAACACAAAAAAAGAAGTTCTTGTACTTGGCCCACCAAACTCCACCAAAGTTTTAATAACTTAGGGCCTCTATCTATCAATGTTCATAGATTTGCAAGAAATGTATTCTGAAATTTGATAAACAAGTAAACTCTGTTCTCATGGGTAGCTTTTTCCAGCTCTGGGCCATTGCCAAATTGAAGCACATTCTCGCTTTCAAGGATTTGGATACAGTTCATGCATTCATTTCCTCCCATCAGGACTATTGCAACTCTTTGTATATGGTAGTGTGTCTTCCTAGTCTTGCCTTCAGCTTGTCCAAAATGCACTTGCTAGGCCTTTAACCAGTACAAAGAAGAGATAGAGCATCACTCCTGTATTGGCCTCTCTCTAGCTACCTGTTAAATAAAGGATTGATTTTGAGGTTATTTTATTTGTTTTTAATACGTTTAAATGGATCAGCACCCTCCTATATTTATGACCTCCTTATCCACCATTCTTCCTCAAGGACCCTAAGGTCTTCCAACCAATTGCTTTTGTGTGCTCCATGGTGTGCTCTGCCTTTTCTGTTGCCTACCTTTTATATATCAGGTCTTTCACTAGTAGCAACATTTTTAAATCCCACCCTAATACCTATCTTTTTTCTTTAGCATTTAAGTCTGTAAATGTGTAGGAAGTTGTGTTTTTATGTCTGTCATGTCCTATGAAAATATGTTAAGTCAGTTATGTTAGCTATGTTTTATATATACTTTTCCTTTTGTAGCCCTAGACATTTTTGTTTGGTTGTACAGCACTTTGTTGGTTGACCCTTTTTGTTTTTTAGTGTGCTATATAAATACATTTGACCTGACTTGATGTGAGAAATGTACCGAAGTGACTTGTTGTGTAATTGTGTTGCTTAGACAGGTGTTTTCTGTTTTTTAATGTTATCCTTAACTTCCCTCTTAACCTGAATACTGTGATGCCTTAACTGTTACCTAACCCTAATGTCAGGTACAGGCTGGGGGCCTCTGGGCATCTCAATGTGCCTGGAGGTCAGTCAGGATCGGGCAGAGGAGGTTTCTCCGTGCTGATGGTTTTGGTTGTCCCCAATTAGAGGCAGCTGTACATGGTTGCCTCTAATTGGGGACCCTATTTAAGTTGCCCTTAAATAGGGTCCTCAGTTTGTGGATGATTGCTTGTGCCGTGCCACAGTTATGGTTTGGCTCACCTCTGTTTTTTTTGGAAAGGGAAGAAATAAAGGATGTTTCCCTCTGCCTACTAAGAGCCGTGACCCCTAACCTCATTCCTAACCCTAATGCCAGTGCTGCCATGCTTAACCTTAACCCTAAGTTAACCTTTACTGTTGAGTGTAAAGGTTATTCGTAACAAGGTGTTTTTCATTTCCAATTGATATTAAGGACCAACATAATAGCAAAACGTAAAGGAACAAGATAATAGCAAGTCGTTAACGAACTGTTGCACTGAGGATATGTTGATCGCAAGCGTAGCTCTGATTTATGTTCATACTAATCGTTAACGCGGTTGGAATTGTATGTGACCCCAATTCCTGAGAGGTACGGTTGGCTGGATGATTCTCAATGAAAAAATGCTTATATATCATAGATATGTTATGCGTTCAGGTGGGATAGCAAATAATGATTTAAAATGATTAATCAATATCAATTTATTTTTATTGTCCCTTTCTGTCCAATTTTGTGAAATTTCAATGATCCCAGAAAGTATTAGAAATGTATGAACTCTGCAATTAGCATAAGTGTTTGTAGTTTTTTAATTATGTTTCTCCGAGTATTTTTGCCATAAAACATTTTAATAGTTTACTTAATTCTAATGTAATTAAATGAAGAATTTCTGTGTTTTTGGTTTGACAGTTTCTCAGATGTTTTTGCAGGTTTTGGCCTCGGACATTTGCTCTCTCTTTGTCCTTCCAGACTGATTCTTCTCTAGTAGTTCCTTGTCATTACTCGTAGCATGAGGGGGTACCAGCCCATTCACGTTACACAGGTAGTCCACCTCCTTCAGAATGGCACATCTATACATGTTGTTGCTAGAAGGTTTGCTGTGTCTCCCAGTACAGTCTGAAGAACATGGAGGAGATATCAGGAGATGTTACACATAGAGAGCTGGCCAGGGGCTTAGAAGGGACCTGTATCTTTTCCTTTGTGCGAGGAGGAACAGGAGGAGCATTGCCTGAGACCTACAAAATGACCTCCAGCGGGCTACTGGTGTGCATGTTTCTGACCAAACTGTGGTTTGGTCTGTCCCTAAAAAGAGAGGAATAGTGAAAGAATCAGGGATTATTTGGTTAGTGATCAATATTGGTAGTGATACTGTTTTTAATTGGCTTGTAAAGTTAAGGTTGTATTGAATATACAGCATGTCTGCCAAAGTAGCATTGCATTTCCATAAATTTTAGTTTTGCTCTGATTTGGATGCTGACAGTCAGTTTTTTAGTTCTTCAATTCTGCCAGACAGTTTTCCATGTCCCTAAGGTGTAGACCTCCCATGAAGACCTAAGATATCCCAGAGAGTCATCTGTCGTTTTGCCCTAGAGCAAGGCACTTACCTTCTAACAGTCAGTTGCTCTGGAGAAGAGCATCTGCTGAATGATTTGAATAAAAAATAGATTTTTGTTTGTTTTTACGACATAAGTAGATTTGTTCTTTGTGTTTTTGGTAACTAAGTACCCTTACACTTGGCATGTCTTAGCCCTGTCTATTGGTCTTGTCGGCCTGTCTGTCAGTCTTTCTGTCGGTCTTCCTGTCTGTCTGATAGCCCTAGGTGGGATTCATGCTTTGGATTAGTGACATAGACTCCACAATCCAACCTTCTTTCTTTGGGCTTATGAGCCTGGAAATGTGCCTGAGGCCTTGGAACCTGTGGCACCCGTGGCAGACAGCACAAAAAAAAGATTATTTAAACTGGCATTTGCTTCTAACCACACACGCAGACCCTCAGACATACACACAGACACACACACTGGCACTGAATGGCTTAAGCAACTTTCCAAACACCATAACCCGCCCTTCCCCTCCCCCGGGTGTTTCAGGGACGTTCCTGGAGGAGCGTACAAAGTACAATGCCTGCAGTATGCCATAGAGGCGGGCCATCACTATATGTTGGGAGTCCTAGACCTATACAGTTGTCAGCAGAACATGTTCCAAAGGAAGACGTGGTATCTCATCCTAATAACAACTTCAGTGGAACAGCAGTTACCAGCTAGTGGGAAATCCATTGAGCCCCATGGCCATAAAGCTTGAGGATCCTCAGCTTACCCCCTGCCTGAAGCTGAGAACCCACTGACTTATGTTGGAATCAGACTTCCTGTGTGTTGCCGTCTGCGTTTCCATGCCAAGCTCAAATACTATTTGGATATACTATCTGCAGAAAACTTTGAGTGCTTGTATTACAGTGTTTTTTGTTTTAGTTTTCTTTTACTCTTGAGGCTTTTTGATTGGTCCTGTTGTATCAGTCAAGCTCCATAGATCCTAGAAAAGTATTTTTTTTATCATCTGTATGTACAGCATATACATTAATTGAATCTGGGTATGGTCCAGTTCTTGGTGATTCCTGGCTTTCTGAGTCTTCTGTAGAGGTCTGTGTCCAAGATGGTCTGTCTTCCCTGAGTGAAAAAAGGACTTAGCAAGGTTGTTAAAAGGGTCCGTGAAACAGGTTGTTGTTACAGGTTTGAAGGTTTTTCTTTCGATAACGCACACAGGGGCAGACTTGACCATGAGTCAGAAGAGGCAACTGCCTCCGGCCTTATTATCAGTGGCCTTTTTTTCTTAATTCTCATGTCATGGCTTGTAAATTGTGTACTTGAGGCCCCTCGTTGTTAAACATGATAACCAAACATTACGGTTTGCTCCTTCTCTTGTTCTGTGGATTTACCGCAGGTAGTATTTAGTTTGCTCCTTCTCTTGTTCTGTGGCTTCAGCATAGGTAGTGTGTGGTTTGCTCTTCTCTTGTTCTGTGGCTTTACTGCAGGTAGTGTGTAGTTTGCTCCTTCTCTTGTTCTGTTGCCTCAGCATAGGTAGTGTGTAGTTTGCTCCTTCTCTTGTTCTGTGGCTTTACTGCAGGTAGTGTGTAGTTTGCTCCTTCTCTTGTTCTGTTGCCTCAGCATAGGTAGTGTGTAGTTTGCTCCATCTCTTGTTCTGTGGTTTTACCACAGGTAGTGTGTAGTTTGCGCTTTCTCTAGTTCTATGGCTTTACCAAAGGGTGTGTCTAGTTTGTGGAATTTTAACAACCACAGTTATTTTCAGTAATTTTATTTGTTCATTTGAATTGCTGGTTGTGATTAATTCTACAGCACGCGTAATTGGTCATTATACCATTTGCATTCAGAAACATATATATTGCTGAAGGTAGTATAAAGAAGACAAATACATTTAGAACTGATCATTTATTATGTGGAATGTAGTTGCTACTTAATGTAAGTGATATACAATCAAATCCAAACAAACAATTCTGTTCTGGGGTTGATTTGGGGTTTTTACACGATAGAGCTAAAATTCTGAAGAATACCCGTCAAACTGTTGCCTTCCACCAAGAGTGATTCACAGGCTGGTTGTCACCAAAACGTGTCTTATTGTCAAAGGTAGAAATGTTGATCTTTGTTGATTTCTGTTGGTTTCTGTTATCAAAGAAATAAAGCTGCATGAGTGACAATAAAAGGCTCTAGGTGACACCAGTTCAGATGTGGTTGTTCAGCCTACAACTTTGCCAAACTCAAGCATTAAACAACTCTTTGGGAGGTTTGCTGTACATTTAGCTCAATTAAGTATATTTCTCCTTACACAGATTGGATCGAGACAGTGGGGAACTATGGAGCACTATGGAACAAGTTTCGCTGCAAGCAATTGGGTAACATATTTGTGCATTAAAAGCAGCAGCTTATTCCAGGACCACTATAGACTACAGTGTTCATCAATTGTAAAGAGGTATTTTAATAAAGGGTTAAGTGCTAGGATTATCAGTACCACAGTCATGTGAAAAAATTAGGACACCTCGTGAAATATTTAGTTATTTTTTTAAGAAATCTGGACATATCAATATTTGATCTTCTTTCAAACACTATCTATAGATAAAGGTGATGTAATTAAAACCAAAAACACTGAACTTGTTATGATGTCAATTATTTAACAAAGATGCCATTTCCTACTAAGGAAAAAGTTAGGACACCTGTGCAGAAAGAAAAGCAGAGTTGTGCAATGGCCAAGTCAAAGCTTGGCTCTTAATCCTATTGAGATGCTTTGGGGTAATTTGAAATGGGCTGTGCATGCTAGAAACCCTTCAAACATCACACAGCTAAAAATGGGCAATACAAGCTAACATTTTCCTCAGAAGTAAATGGCATCTTTGTATGATATAATGGTTAAAGTTTGATATGTCCATATTTCTTAAAAAATTACATGACATTAATATATTGGCAATATGATCTCCCATTGTGTTTTTGTCTTTCTGTTGTTTTAAACCAGGTACCAGAGAATCAGGGTTCGACCCGCCTGTTTTAAAATGAAGGATCAAAACTCAGAGAATCAATACACATGTGTCTATTCATGGTAAACCATGAGTGTTAAACATACATTTATTTGATATCAGTTATATATTTTGGGTTTCAAACAAGGTTGATTTAGAGGATAGGCTGGCGAGGAGATATAACATTTTAACAATGACTATATTACTGTGCAACAATACCTATATTACTGTGCTACAATACCTATATTACTGTGCTACAATTTGTATATAAAACAAGTTGTATGTCCTGTGTCTGTTGTAAATTTTTCAACCTCTGTGTTGAGAAAATCATGTCTTACATGTTACAGAGTTGAGGCAGAACATAAATGTAGGTTATAATGATAAGGGTTTTTAATTCCCAAGACTTTCTGAAGCACCCCACTAAAGTAACATTTGAGTTAAATTAGAGCAATCTTGAGTAACATTTGCTGCTTACTATAGCAATATATGTTTGAGAATGATTACAAGCCCACTATTAGTAAGATACTTGCTATCCCATTTTTTTTAGGTAAACATTAGCTAGTCTTCCAATAACTTAGGTCATTTTTTATTTTAACACAATCTTCAGTTTGGGTGAAAAGCTCTATGTATCCAGTGATGTGTTCAGTCTCATTTCAGTGCATTTCTAGTTTATGAAACAGTGAAATCGTTTTGTAGCTCTCTTCACTTGGAAAGTGTTAGAATGCAAACATATAGCGATTGTGAATCTGGGACAAAACACAGGTATGCAGATGTGTATGGTGACTTATCAAAGCTAAAATAAACAATTTTCTTAAAATTTCCTAGACGGGCATTCAAAGGTTATGCGAAAGGCCCGCATTGCGGTATACAAATGTTATTTTTAATGAAAGACACACTGTTGCTAAACAGCTACGTCCAGCAAAGTTGCGCACACTGCCTCAAAATACTGTTAAGTTGCTGCACTAACAGTTCAAATCATTTCAACTTTGACTCCTGGAGTCACTGACCTTCTACTGCACAACCCATTTTGACTTACATCATGAGGTTCAGTCAATCTATGAAAACTTTTGTAGCCAAGTTCCCACAACAATACAACACTACACTGGGACCATACTAACAAAACACATGAATGGGGGAGGAATTAGTCAAGCTAGCTATTGAATGAGGGCGCATATAGTTGCTAACTGACGTGAATAGTCATCTTTTTGATGTTGTGCTTGACGAGTGTTGGTGTCCAACCTTGCATTTGTGTGCAGCACAGACCACATTTTGTGTGGATGCCTCTTTAGAACTAGTTTGGTTTTCACCTACTTATCTACTTTGATTGAACCAGATTGAACACTGGATAATGCAATTCTTTGGGGGGCTGAGTAGTTTTCTTTTCACTCTCACTCCAAAAAGTAGACAGTATTCTTTTTATATATCCTTGGGTTGATGTATTGAAAAAAATACGAGATTAATCATATGCTAATAATATAGCCTAAACCGTTTATTTTATGCATTTTATTTGAAAAAGCATAGTCTACAACAGGGGTGGGCTAACTACGGCCCGAGGGCCAAATGCGGCCCGCAAGGCTTTCCCATCCGGCCCACGGAAGCCCCTTTTCTGGCCTCCAAATCAATTATGATTAACAAATCACAAAAACAAATGTGGCCCTCCATTTCATTTCAAAATCCTGATGTGGCCCCCGAGCCAAAATATTTGCCCACCCCTGGTCTACAACATGTAGCCTATTTGACATAATGTCTTTATACAGTCACCTTTTCATGTTATTTATTAAAATCTTCCATAGGCTTCATTCAAATCATACATATTTAGGTTTCAATATAAAAAAACGGAATAGTCAATATCTTAATTTAAAAAAGACGTATGTGTTTTGTTTAAGTTATGACTTTAAGCAGAAAATGTAAATTGTGCGGAGGAAGGAATGTTTTTATGACAGCTCAACTCTGCTCACATACTGCCCGTCCTTTCATGAAGTGCACAATGGTTTGTCTTTACATAAGCGGTTCAGCGTTACATTTATTTATCTCCTTCAACCCTTTCTCTTCAACAACCATGGAATCTGTCGGACATATTGCCTCTCATCTGTAGAGCAGGATCAATGTCATCTTCAAATCGCTCCACTTTATCGGCTTTTCTTTTATCAACACACACTCAGTAAAACATACACAAGCAAACTCACTGACACAGAACCGTTCATTGAATATAGCCCCATAAATGCCATCTCATACATTTCTATGCTATTCTCATGAATATATATTATGTGGTATATCTTCTTTTAACACACACGCGGACAGATACAGAAGATAACCAAACGCGGGAACCCACACACTAGACAAATCAAGCCTATATATCTGTGTCCTCTTCCTTCTCATGCTCATCTGTTTTGCTGGCTCTCCCATGGACTCACTCTCACACACACACACACACAAATACACACTCCCACAAACACAGAAAATCGAAATCGCAAATCGGCTTAACCCTCCCTGACACGTCTGTGAATTAAGCCCTTCCGTTACTCTCCGTTTCCCATTAGAAAAGCATTGTCCTCCGCTGAATCGGTTACAGGTACCCTCAGCCCCCCCATCCATCTTTCTCTCCCTTTTCTGTCTCCCAACATCCCTAGCCTTTCTCTCACTATTTCTCTCAATTGTTATTACTTTCTCTCTCTCTCTCTCTCTCTCTCTCTCTCTCTCTCTCTCTCTCTCTCTCTCTCTCTCTCTC
>JACXGK010002164.1:0-27433 GCA_016801125.1 Novumbra hubbsi | reverse complement strand
GTCCGGGAACCTGCCTGGTGGGCTGATCTTGAGGCTTGACTTCTTCCAGAAATTTCTCGACTGAAAAAAAAATACGAAAAAAGTTATGAAAATGACAAAAAAACCATATGAAATGTTGAATGCGCAGGTAGGTTATTTGTAATTAGAAAGGGGAGGGGTCCAAGTTTGAGATACACAGAGATTGTCTTCCTCAGATTTAAGCTAAAATTTCTTCACTCTTTTTTATTTTCTCGTGTTAAATTTTAGTTTTCTAGATATAATCGAAACAAAGTGTTTTTCTTTCTTGAATCTTCATGGCCTTAATTTTAAAGGCGTCAGAGGACTTTTTACATAGAGTTTAGTCTGGCGTCTTGTTGAAAATAAAAAGCTAACTTAATCAGTGTCTTGGACCACTTTGATGGTTCAAGATATTGCCAGAGTTAAGCTAGAGAGATAAAAAAAAAATCTATCACATAAGCTGTACAGATTTAATAGAGAAGAGTTTTTTCTTTTCTTCATTAGAAGAAAACTTTGATAAATAATATGTCAGAGGTAACTTGAGCTTAAGAGAAAAAAACAAAATGTCTACAGAGGTAAATAGTGGAAAAAGATACAGCTTTGAAGAGATTTTTCCTAGTTTGGAGAAAAGACACTGCATTGTTTAAAAAAATGTAGTCTGTTGCAAATGCTGAACTTGTTTTTTATTATCATAATTATTATTTTAAGCAGCTAAATTGCTGTTGATGACATTAGTGCTTTTTATCTGCAACGTTTTGCCTTTTTTACGAGCTTTAAGATGTTTTTAGCCCGCTTTGCTTGTCACACTGCAAAAAAATTTATTAAAAGACCAAAAAAATATAAAGAAGAAAAATACATCAATAAAATAAAAAAAATAAAAACTGTGGACAAAATTCTCGCAGTGATGAACTTCGTAGATAAAAGTAGGAGCTTACGGTTTCAAACCAATCAATGCAAGAGCAATAGAAGAAATTGTTGACAATTTCTGTAGTCTTTTACTAGTTGTGGATCAAATGCAGCCCGAGGAAGGCCATTTTTATACCAAAGATGAAGAGAAACTCTGATCCAGAGTTTTTGGGGGTTTTTGTTGTTGTAGATGTTGTTATTGTTGATATTGTTGTTGTAGTTGCTGTTGTCATTGTTGTTTTTAATTTGACCACGATGGCCGGACCAGTCCTTACGTTTCCTGTTGTTCTTTTTGAGGGGCGGGGGCAGTCTGTGCTACCATTCGCGGTTGTTGAAACTACCACACTCGCGCTAAACAGCATTTGGATGTGTGATGCGACCAGCAGGCACCCGACTTAATGTCCTCCTTCATCACTTCAACGCCTGTCCGTCTTTCATCTGTCGTGTACCACCACCCTTTCACCAGGCACGGGGGGCATTTCTCCCATCAATAATACATACACCTTGCACAATAGGAAACAGATTGGTGACGGTTCAAGCTCGTTCATCCTTGCTCATTGATGCATCGCTTCTGGCTTCATCCGCTCACTATCTGTCTGGAGGCCGTCTCTTTATCTCACTGAATCAATGACCACTGAACAAAACAGATTCATGTTCTACCCTCCTTCAGAGCCTTTTCAACATAGCCCGGCGTTGTTCTCTCACTTTTTTCATCCGAACAACACGTCTCACACATAGGTCTGACTCGTGTTTGGACGTGATACATGTCCTGCAACCCAAGCCAAGACTCTATTTCAGTCTGATAACTAGGCAGACAGATCAGTCACACGGGACAGAAGCTTGATTCGCATGGACGCGTCAGCCTGTCGTGCGCATCGGCCTTCCATGTATCTGCACTGTAAACGTAGAGCGGCACACCCTATCCTTAGTGGCCTCGGTTCACCGGTGGCCAGATACATCTCATACTGAACACCATTCAATTCTCTAGGGATATGGATGAAAGACTGTATTCACAACTATGGGGATTTTCTCCTTCTATTTCTGGAAATGGTACAATACAATATGTTGACAGTAACCTTTCAACTGAGCATGGAAAAGCCCATCTTCTTTGCCTCTTTTCCAAAACGGTCCCAAACATCTCTGCCTCGCCCTGCTTGGTCTCCCATCAAACCCTTATTCATTGCCATTAGTCTTCTCAATGACTTCATCTCGGAAGATTGTCCCATAATAAATGGCCTGTGGCTTTAGGATGGTGGGGCACTCTGCTCCCATAAACGTGCCCTGTGCCTGGAGCGCTTATGTGTCTCTATTCACATTGAAGTGCTCTGTCCCTCTGGCTCAGTGTCTGGCTCAGTGTCTGGCTGTGTCTGAAAGGACTAGGGTGTCACCTCTTTGTCCCTGCCTGCTGTGGTGCCTTAATAGGGTTCCCGTTTTTTTTAGGGCCACACTGGCACCGCTAATCTGACAAGGCTTTGCTCTTTCGCTCTGTTTTTCTCTCAGGTTTTTCCCTCTTTATTGGACAGTGCAGTAGCTGAACCACAAACCAATTTTAGTCACATTCTCAATGAGCCTTGACGGGGCCCAATTTGTCTCCCCTCAGGGTATTGGGATCCACTCTGATGTCCCTCAATGCCCCTTTTTTTAGAGATAGAGAAGAAGAATAAATCTTTCGTTTCAACAATGGCACGTAATTGAGATCCAGCAGTTCATGTTACATCACGGGCCAGCAATGATATTGCACGTACTGTAGCAACATCTGTAACAATCGAATTGTTCATTGAGTGCCTTTAAAAAAGCTCCCGGATTACTCCAATATCTACAGGACAGAATCAAAAGCACACGGAAAAAGCTATTTCATGGACGCATTCATTTCTCAACGAGTTGTGCTGATGGCAAAACCACAATTGCGCAATCTACTTTAAGGTGCTACGGTGGGAGCTGTCTTGAGCATGTGCCTGCTTTGTGTCCGTTGTTCTGTAACAATTTTCTTCACCAATTCAACAACACATCATTCCAATGCGTTGTGCTTTGTATTGCCTAGAGAAAGCGGCCACATAGGAAGCTGTCATCCTGGCCACCATTTGGTTTTTCTTAGGACACGTGGGCGGTAAGACCGGAGAAAATATAGCCATTCAACGTTGTGCTGTCTCATAAAACATCTTTCCCAGATGTCAGTCTACCAACAGCCGAGGCTCCTTTCCCAAAACTTTTTATAATCTTCTGTTAACTCTTCCTGATCTTTTGATTTTTCTGTCTGTGTACAGATAAAGTCGTATGCTTTAATTGGTATAGACCACGGGGAAAGATAGAGGAATTTTCCCTGAAAGAGCAGTGGGCCAGATTTGAACCCATTCAGACGTACATTTCTGCTGGAGTCGGCAGCTCAGCCCACTGGACCACCCCAGGCCTCCATGGGATGCTCCTAACTCTGGAGTATAGGCTGCGAAGTCCTCCACTTTTCAATTCCAGCAAGGATACAAATTGAAAATGTCCTTTTCACACCATAACGAAACAAATGGATGCGTTTCTGCACGTTGCTCAGAGTAATAACATTTTTTTTTTGCATTCATTTTCCCTGCCACAAGTGAGCAGGCTGGCTGCTACAAGATAACACGACCAGATCTTAAGCTAGAGCGGTCATCGGGGTAGCGGTTTGCTCCTCAGCCTTTTCAGGGTTGAACCACTGGGGTTCAGACTGTACCTGAAACCATGTTCTCTACATAATAAGCCACTCCTAAAGCTGCTATTATGCGAAACAGAGGGAAAGCCTATGATTCACTGTAGGAATCTGACCGCTATGACCTTTGAGCAAAAAAGATGAATGCACCACAAATGCTTGTTACCATATATATTTGCATTGCAATGACTTAAAAGGGAAATAAGCTTACAGACAGAAATGACAAGAAATGCAAAAAAAAACATGTTTGCTCTTGAGATTCAAGAAAGATAAAACATCAAAGTCAGTAGAAGATTGCCTCAATCGCTAATGAGAGAAACTATTGTGCAATTGTCCTTTTTGTTGAAGTGGTTACATGGTAGAAACGGCAGTATCACAGCTGTCCAATCTCCTCTTTCATCCCAAACCAGTTGTAGCACAAACTCGGTCTGGTGAAATGTATCTTTCGAATGTGCAGTGATTTTTGCTTCGTTTCAGGCGTCTTATATCTAATCATCAATTTTGGAGAAAATAGCACCTGTTGCTAATAGGTAGCTTAGAGCTAGCTAGCCTGTGTCCGCACAATATGGCAAGAGAGGCTCATTAACCTCCTATTGCCGGGCTGACGTTGTCAAATCACAGAGTGTAAGGCACCTCTGTTCCATACAGCACTGTGAAAGAGACCCGGTCTAGTCCCTCTGTGCGTTCGCCTGTGACCAGCTGGACCTCACACACTCCGAGTGGAGACAGTGACTAATTGGAAGCATGCTCTGCCACAGTCACTAATAATACACACTTTGGCTAGACGTTTCTGGGCAATTGAATTATTTCACATGTACACACACACATTGTGCGGTATCAGCTATTCTCAGCAACAGGAGCCGTGGAATGTGTTCCAGTCAGCGTGTGATCCTTCCCGTCATTCCTTAGTCAGGCTGAAGTTATCATGGAGGGTTAAATAGACTGCTGCCATTACTGCTACCACAATAGGTTTTCTGTTACCTCTTTAACATCTACATAAATGTTCACCATTTCGCACTGCGGTAGCTTTTCTACCATGCCCAGATAAACTCACTAGGCTGGTCTTGGGTACTGTAAAATCCTTCAACCACTACCGAGGCCAACCCCCTCCAAGGTAGGCATTCACTATGTAGAACTGCAAGGGCCTAAGCGTGTGGGCACGAGAGGAATGCAAAAAAAAAAAACATTCATACGATAAGTTGGAATGACTGCCAGGCTCAGCTTCCAGTCAATCCTTCACTGAGTGAAAATGTCATAGTTGCTCCTGTCTTAGGTCGCTACAGAACGGTAGCATTCCCATTCACTAGACTGTTTCTGTTCAGACTGGCTTTTAGAGGTGCTTCAGTTCACTGCCTTTTGTTTTTTTACTCCGTCCATTCTCCATTGCATCCCACAGCTGGGTCTGTCTCACTGCCTCCATCCACATATCCAGCCAGTCATATCTTCCCAACAGTATGTTTATTAAAGGTGTATACCAGACCTTTTGTATCATTTTAGCCAAAACAGTTCCCAATTTTTGTGTTATTCATCATCAAATTGTGTACTATGTCATCCATTTCGTGACATTGTGCTAAATGTTTTTATCTATCTGTTTTTGCAGCTGATGATATGTTACAAATCCAGTCTGTATTATGATTTTGTAGTGCCCATGATCCTGGAGTGGATTTCTAACTTGTAGAGACATGACAGTGGCGTTCAAAGTTGTTCAGTCTTGTTTCATCACTGCTATTGCCCTCAATTCTGCATACTCTACTGAAATGTGTGTTACTAAGATAGTGGCTCAGAGTTTGGCTTCACATCAACACTAAGTCTCCCACAGTGAAGTGTGACAGGTAAGCTGCATGTCCGATATAACTCAACAGTCGTTCAGCTCCACCAGCCACAGAATTCACAAGGGAAATTGCTTTACGCCCACACCAAAATGTGGTCCACGCTTTTTAATTGATGCTTTGGTTCACCTTTGACAACAGCCATTGATTGGCCACACACCTCCAGGAGCTTAGCCAGCTAAGGTAACCTATCACACCTTCCCCAGAATAAAAAGACTCCCAGAGACATCAAACACTATTGAATAACAATCATTAGAAAATAGCTGACTAAATTGCTCTAGTAACCAACAGAACTTGCATTAGGCATCAGAATTATTAAATGAGAGAAGCAAAAGAAGAGGAATATTTATTAAGACAGCAGAGCGGTTATTTGTTAATTTTGTTTAGTTCATTTTTTGTGTTTTCTTTTTGATTTTCGCTTTTCTTTGTTTCCGTGCAGAGGAGGACATGGTCTTGCCTCAAAAGCCACTAAGTGTGTGATCCTTGAGAAAAGCAGTATGTACATCTGCGGATGTTAGGGTTAAACTTTGGTTTTAATGACTTGTTATTTTCTCTGATGAAGCTTTCAATAAAAAAAATGTGGAAAAAAT
Source organism: Novumbra hubbsi (assembly GCA_016801125.1). Classification (NCBI taxonomy): domain Eukaryota; kingdom Metazoa; phylum Chordata; class Actinopteri; order Esociformes; family Umbridae; genus Novumbra; species Novumbra hubbsi. The sequence continues at coordinate 21,434 of JACXGK010002164.1, read as the reverse complement.
CAACTGTGCCTCGATTTTGTCTTTTTTTTTACACTCTTTACACTTTTGTCTTTTTTTTTACACTTTAATATCTGTAACTGCTAAACACTGCTTTGCATTGATAAGCATTCAAGGAACGTTATTGGTAAAACTACCAAATCCCTGTGGTAAAGAATTTAAAAAACGATTGCATAGGATGTGGCAAAGGGAATACACAGACTGGCAAGTATACTTGCAACTAAAATAAAAATGAATAATTGCAAAGAAACAAAGACAAATTATCAAAAATAGTTATAGCAGTGAGCTTTGGAGTATTTTAATTTAATTGAGTCAGATGGCTACTTTATTACAAACCACTTTGATGTTGTGACAAAAATAGCAATCTTAAGTATAATTTTCCAACAACAAATGCCAAGGCATATTCATGCATAAATAAAAAAATACCTTAACTGCAGTTGAAATTATGTATAGTCACTGAGGAAGAAGTTAAAGTTGTATTGCTCTCGAAGAGGACAGACCACCGGATACTGACAACCTGATTGGTAAAGGTTGTAGCATCCTGTGTTTGGGGTCCCATTTGCCGTGTTTTAGTCAGGAGGAAAGTGTTTTCCCCGAGGCCTGGAGGAAATCTAATAGCGAAGTACAATTATTAGTATTGGGAGCATTTGTGATCCAAGAGACGTTCAGTGTGGGACAGTGGTGTTCATGAAGAATGGTACTATCTACAAAAGTTTGGTATGCGAAAACACATTGTCAGTGAGAGAGGTTAGAAGAAACTGGCAAGACTTGTAGCTGACAGGCCACAAACTCTCCAAAAAAACCCTCTTTACAACAGTGGTGGGCAGAAGCACATATCTGAACACATAACATAACAACGTCAAACCTTGAAGTGTATAGAGGCAAAGGGGGATCCAATAAAATACTAGGTAGGTGTACCAACAAAAGTGTTACAAATAAGGACATTGACATACTGAATGTTGTACAGTTTAGTCAGCCATCAATTGTGCAAGTTCTCCCACTGAAACTGATGAGAGAGGCCTGTAATTTCCAACACAGGTACACTTCAACTATGACAGACAAAATGAGAAAAGAAATCCAGAAAATCACATTTTGGGATTTTTAATGAATTAATTTGCAAATTATGGTGGAGAATAAGTATTTGGTCACCTACAACAAGCAAGATTTCTGACTCTCACAGACCTGTAACTTCTCCTTTAAGAGGCTCCTCTGTCCTCCACTCGTTACCTGTATTAATGGCACCTGTTTGAACTTGTTATCGGTATAAAAGACACCTGTCCACAACCTCAAACAGTCACACTCCAAACTCCAATATGGCCAAGACCAAAGAGCTGTCAAAGGACACCAGAAACAAAATTGTAAACCTGTACCACGCTGGGAAGACTGAATCTGAAGACTAATTTTGAGTGAAAACCTCCTTCCATCAGCTAGGGCATTGAAGATGAAACGTGGCGGGGTCTTTCAGCATTACAATGATCCCAAACACACCGCCCGAGCAACGAAGGAGTGGCTTCGTAAGAAGCATTTCAGGGTCCTGGAGTGGCCTAGCCAGTCTCCAGATCTCAATCCCATAGAAAATATTTGGAGGGAGTTGAAAGTCCGTGTTGCCCAGCAACAGCCCCAAAACATCACTGCTCTAGAGGAAATCTGCATGGAGGAATGGGACAAAATACCAGCAACAGTGTGTGACAACCTTGTGAAGACTTACAGAAAACGTTTGACCTCTGTCATTGCCAACAAAGGGTATACAACAAAGTATTGAGATAAACTTTTGTGATTGACCAATTACTTATTTTCCACCATAATTTGCAATTAAATTAATTAAAAATCCTACAATGTGATTTTCTGGATTTGTTTTTCTCATTTTGTCTGTCATAGTTGAAGTGTACATATGATGAAAATTACAAGCATCCCTCATCTTTTTCAGTGGGAGAACTTGCACAATTGGTGGCTGACTAAATACTTTTTTGCCCCACTGTATGTAGGGATGATGGAATGTTATCCACTTAGGTTACTGGGGGGGAAATGAATGCAAGGGTATTTAACATTTGTGATAAGTAAATATATATTGGTTGTAAATATATGTTATGGTAAGTGACCATAATATGGAGGCAGTACTTCGGGATGACACGTCTGGTTGCTTAGACTTAGGCCTACTTATATGTGTGTACTCATAGATAGCCTTAAGAACTTGAGGATAAAGATGAACAGAATCTATACTTTAAAGTAATACAATTTATTCCAATCACATAATGAAGTTATAATGTTATATTGTATGTCCTCCCAAAACGTATACAGGTCTACTCATTATACTGTAGTATCTAAAATGTATTATATCACCAACGATTGCTAGGAGCATCCGTTAACATTATAGTACAACAACACAATGTTTCTGGGGCCTCTTAAACAAAAACAAACTCAAATAACTCAGATATGGCTATTGATCCTAACAACAGACATAAACAGCTCTGGATATAAAAAAAAGTTCAAAAGGAAAGTTTAGAGTGACGACTCTTAAATTGAACCCTTCTGTTTTTTTAACCCTTTTGTTTTAACATTTTTGGAAAGAAAAAGGTGCAGTGGTCTCTTATTTTCTTCCAGAGCTGTATAAAACACTCCCCCTAAATAGCATTACTTTACCCTGGCTAACACAATATACACAGAGGACCATTGTGCCAGTAAACCAATGCAAAATTACTGAATGGATACCTAACCTACTTTAAGTCCATCTTATCGTCAATCTACAAACCACATGTCCACCAATAATTATTGGCTCTAGAAATGTACTTTAACACTCCTTGGTAATGTTATTCCCGCCTGATTGGACGTGAAGTAGTGGTGGTCAACGGCAGGGAAGCCGGCTCCGGGAAAAGGAATCAATGCGGTCAATCGAGCTCTTCACTCTCATTTACGCCAATCAATGGTCGTCTTCGTCCCCTCCTAGAGGGACAGGCGCTTCCAGTGACGCTGGGCATTGTAGCCAAGTTAACACATTTTGAAACAAATGAGTCTCATGCCAATTGGCCTGAAAAGCGAAAGTCCCCTGAAGACGTTGGGTACAGAATAATTGGCTGGTGTGTGTGTGTCCGCGTGTGTATGTGTTAGATCATATCGGGTGCGGTTTTGCCCATACAGACTACGTTTATTGAGCTAGATATTTTTTCATGCTTAATCTGTGTCTCGGCCTGCACTGTAGGAAAATAAGAAGTGTGCTGTTCTTGGCCTGTATCGGCAATAGCTATGAGAGTAGAAGTGCTGATCTAAGATCAGTTTGGGCTTTTAGATCATGATGAACAACATTATATGGAGGAGGAGATCGGATTCTAGAACAGTGTTTGTTGGTATGGGTCCTGTTTGGTTCGTGTTTGCTTAATATTGAAGGTGAGCAATCAATGATTGCTTGCCAAAGCATGAATTCTTTCTTTCCACGTTTTTTGGGACTCAGTAACGGACCGTCTGTCCCATATTGATTAACAGGACTATGATCTTGACACTAAGCCACCTCTTTACTGTAAACTACATAGCTGCTCTATGCTGCTCTCAAACTCTATTTATCTCCCTGCATCATATATATTTTACTAATAATGTAAATGTGTACATCAACTCTAAATATCTGTACATTCTATATTCACCCCTTATGCCCCAATATCTTATACCGTCACCACCCACTGTACATAGTAGTTGACAACTTTGGCTACTTTGTCCTAATATGTTGTTTGATACTTGCAATACCATTTCACCAAGTACAATTCTGACTCTGCTCCCATAAACGTGCCCTGTGCCTGGAGCGCTTATGTGTCTCTATTCACATTGAAGTACTCCGTCCCTCTGGCTCAGTGTCTGGCTCAGTGTCTGGCTGTGTCTGAAAGGACTAGGGTGTCACCTCTTTGTCCCTGCCTGCTGTGGTGCTTTAAAAGAGTCCCTGCCATCGCTAATCTGACAAGGCTTCACTCGTTCGAGATGTTTTTTTCTCTCTCATGTTTAATCCATTTCACTGTATGTAATAAAATACACTGATGAGCCAAAACCCCTGAAGGTGTCCTGTGGAATCAGGCATTAAGACACAGCAGATCATTCAAGTCCTGTTAAGTTGTGATTTGCATCCCATAAATGCTCTATCGGATTGAGATCTGGGGAATTTGGAGGCCCGGGCAACACCTTGAACTCCTCATCATGTTCCTCCACCATTCCTGAACAATGTGTGCAGTTTGGCAGGGTGCATTATTACCATCAGGGAGTAACGGTGCAATGAAGGGGTGTGCCTGGTCTGCAACAATGTTTAAGTAGGTGGTATGTGTCAAATTGACGTCCACACAAATGCCGGGATTCAGGATTTCCCAGCACTACTTGAACTGATTGTTCGCTTACCATCTAATCTACCCAGACCATGACACGTGCCCTTGTTAGGAGATGATCAACGTATTTTGCTCCACCCGTGAGTGGTCATAATGTTTTGGCTCATCAGTGTATGTTTGACATAAGGTGTGGAAAAATAAGAGTGGTTTGCTGAAGATCGGCAGTTGACCATATTCCAACCTATTGCTGCACCTGAAAATGTCAATTACTGGGAGAAAAGCATAGAAGTTACTTTAAATATAGAGTATGAAAGAATCCTTTAAGAAATGCCATGGCGGGTATAAGACTCCTAAAAACAGAAGTAAATGTTTGTTGGATGTAAAAATCATCAATATTGAAGTAATGTCACGCTTTCATTTAATCCTGTTTAGCAAGTGTAATCTACTACATTGATAAGATGACCACTCTAGAAATACATCATAGAGAATACATAACAATCCTCACAGATGGATGCCAGACAGGACACTATCTCATGAACCTTTTGGGCCAGAGATAATCCTCTTGTTCCGCATGTTCCTCTCTGCTTGTAAGTCAGTCCTCTCTTATCTGCTGCGACAGAGGGATGTTTCATCCAAGCACCACAAGGGTGCAGCAGAAGAACACAGATGTTAATCTCACTGAGAAAGATGGATCAGGGGAAGAACTCCCTGGAAATAAATGAAAGGAAATCACCGCTGAGACCCGTATTCAGGGTGTGTACTCTGCTGGATATCTGAATATTGAGCTAATGAGAGAAAGGTATGTGTATAAACCATCGGTTCGGATAAAGGAAGAACGTATCCAATTTGGTGTGAAGCTGACTTATTATCTTGGACATAGTTTTGGATTGGATATGCGATAAGTGTGCGGTGGTTTGCTAGTCATTAGCGGAGTACATTTTGCAAGGCCCTGTGCTCCGGCGGTGGGTGGAGTTAATTTCAGACCATTCCAAATATGAGACTAATGAGTCTTGCAGCTGTGTCGAGATAATCAGAACACATTGTCAAGTGGCCTTAAGCATATTTAGTCCAAAAAACTTGCAGAACAACTTTTTCTATACAACACCCAAAGAAAGTTGGGTCTCTGTGTGAAATGCAAATGAAAACAGAACTCAATTATGTGAAAACATTTTTGGTTGAAATATAAAGACAACATGTTTAATGTTGAAACTGAGGCTGTTAATGTTTTTGGGAAAATACATGCCCATTTTGAATTTGATGGCAGCAGCACATTTAAAAAGAAATTGGGTCTTGGGCACATTTACCACTGTGTCACATCAGCTCTTCTATTAATAATACTCTCTAATAATTTAGGAACTGAGATAAATTGCTGTAGTATTGAAAGTGAAATGTTTTCCTGTTCTTGCTTGATGTAGGATTCCAGATGCTCAACAGTTCGGGGCATTCGTTGTCATATTTGCTGTTTCATAACACACCAAATGTTATTAATGGGTGAAACTTTTGGACAGCAGGCAGGCTAGTTTAGCACCTGGGCTCTTTTACTCTGGAGCCATGCTGTTGTAATGCAGAATGTATCAGGCCTTCCCTGAGAAAGACGTTGCCTGGACGGCAGCATGTGTTGGTCCATAAATGTGTATAAATTGTTCTGCAATAATGGTGCGTTTACAGATGTGCAGGTCATACTATTGCTGGATCTTGTTTTATATAGTTTCTTCTTTGCTTGGTAGAGTTTTAACTTGCATTTGTGGATGCAGCGACATACTGTGTTCACAGACAATAGGTTTTCATAAGTGTTCCTGAGCCCACGCAGAGATTTCCACTACAGAATCTTTTTTGAAACCTGTTTGCTGGCAATGTCTCTATTCAATGAAGAGTTTCAATGATTTGTTTTAATTGACATTTTATGCAAATCCCAACTTTTTGGGAAATGGGGTTGGACATTTGGGTACTTTGGGAACATACTTTTATAGCATAACACAATTCTGCTTAATTGAATGGGATATTTCAAATGTTGGTAGCAAGCAAGCCAAATATAGAACATGGTGCATGGTGTGTTGTGACCATTGGCATAACATTTCATCCATAGAATGATTTGCATTTGACAGGGTTGTGGAACAATTTTAATAGTTAAACATATTGGATCACTTTCAATGGCTGCCAGTCACTAAATGGGAACTGCAATTTAAGGACCAGCTGGGGATTATATTTCAATGGGTATTTGAGGCTGTCAAATTGTTTTTTTGCAAAATGTCTAAATACAATAGCAGGAAACATAGGCTACTGATTGTAAAACAAATGCCTTCAGGTCTCAAAAGAAAGACTAATCTGTCTGTAGAAACAAAAAAAATGCTTTATCCATAACAGCAGCAGTGTTTTGACAGTATTATCTTGAAGTAGCACATCAGCCCCTTAATACACAAGGCTTCTTGCCACTGATACGTGTGTTCCACCAGGTTTAGCATAGAACAACACCAAACCCTGGGGGCCTGTAAACTCCCAATCCAGCTCTGCCTGTCATGGCCTTCTGTCTATTGACCATATTGAGAGGGAAACAGAGGGGTTTTCCTACGAGTCTGCTGTTTTCTGTTCTGGCTAATTTACCAAAACGATTTACACGGTTTAATTGAATAAAAAAAGGCGTACAATTGGGTTGGATCAGGTGGGAATCTAATGACCCTGGTCGTCCAGGTGCAAATCAGTGGAAATCCAATCAAGAACTTGTGATACTCAGCACACAACTAACTTGCACCTGGTGCTTCCGAATAAAGTAACCTGACATTCCACTAAGAGAACCAATTATGAGCCACAAAACCAAAACGAGCCGACCTCCAATCGACCTTAGGTTCTCATTATGCTAGTAGCTATTTTGCTATTATGTCCAAGCTCGTAACTAACCGACCCTGAACCACAGCGGCATGCAAATTCCAATGCAGTGGATTTTTCATTGATATTTCATTGATATTATCCTAATATCCACACATTTTCATAAAACAATTATGGGGGAACTGTTGCGTATATAACCTTGTCACGATGCGCTAGTGGCCGACAATTCCTTGTCCAGTAAATGAGCCTCGTCAAAGGGCTTGCATGATATATAAGGTGTGAACGATCGGCAGGGGGGGCAAATAAATAACATGGCGTAATGCCTGCATCGACAATGAAAATACGAGACCCCATCGACAGCGGCAAATTACTCACACCGCCCATGGCTTCAAATCAGACAGCTCAATCCGTTTCAATATTCCCATGATGAATTGGGATCATTGTACCGCAGGATTTGGGAGCCGGGCCAGGAGCATTGAAGTTCACAATGACATTAGTGGAACAATTGAATCTCGTGGGAGTCATGCAGCACACAAGGACTAAACAGACCCCAGGTGGTAGCCTGCTGTTTGTGCCAAGAGCCTTTTGCTGCTCTCAATACAATGCATGACAATGGGTGATTATTGGGAATGTGAGTAATAACATTGCCAATGCTGCCCATTGCTTTTTCATTTGTGTCCCCCCCATGGTGTTCAGATCTAAAGGGACAATCTTAAGTTTGTTTGAACCCATAAATGGATGACATATCTGCAGTGTTGCAATTGTCCATTGAGCACAGCTTATAAATTCCTCTTGAGCTTAGTTTTAATACCCAGGCAGGTCCCAAATTGTAGGTTTAAATGAACATGAATGCAGGGATCCATCTGTTCACTTCCAAAGGAAGGGAGTCAGACTTTTTTTGTCACCTGCCAATTCCTGCGTTAGGGCTACTTGCCTCCATTAGACCCGAGAAATGGGGCAGGAATGATTATAGTAAACATTGTGAAGGGTTTGATGGCAATTGTTTTAATGTGTTCCCGAAGCAGATTACAACTCCTCTGAAGCTGTGATTCATTCTAAGCCGTCTTTTCGAAGTTTACGTGGTGTCTTTTTCCATCCTGTAGCAACACTCAACTCTTACACTAATATAGGAAACCCTTTTATGAGGATTACCCTGGTAGTAGTTTCTATCCAGTACCCAAGCAAGAACGATCTTCAAGTTAAAAAAAAGCTACTGCTTTTGATTAAATGCAGCCATAAGCTGAGATGTTGATTGTTATTGTGCCAATTCAATGTGAATTCATGGACTGCTAAAACACCCAGTTGTATTCCTTACTGAGTGCCGAGGTGCTTTAAACCGCCATGCATTACTGGGCACATTGATCACTTGGATTTCACAGTCAACAACAGCATCTTAGCCTATTAGACCAAGAATTAGAATCCCGCCATCAACCTCTATGTTAATCTTTGAATTGCTATTAACCTTATTACCCTCCAAGGTTCTGGTCCCAGTGTGTGGTTTGGGCCTTATCATCCTTCCCCCAGAACCAGACAAGACTGAAACTGAGGGCTAGACAGGCAGAGAGATGTGGTCACTGGCAAAACAAAGCCCCAGTGGATCTCCAACAGAACTTCTTACGCTTGACCAACATACAGAGGTATGTATCTGTCTTTTTTACTTGTTCTGTGTTAACCAGGCTACCGTTGAGCTTAGTTCCCATGCTCAGTCATTATCAAGACTAGAAGGAGTTTCTAGATCTATTTAATATAGCTCCATTACTATCTCTACAAACGTATATATGTATATATGTATCCTGTGTTGCTTGCTTGATAAAGTTGTTGTGCTTGCAACGCGTAGGAATATGATAGTACCAAAACAAAGTATGAAGCAAAGAGTGTCTGGTAAATTACGTAAATGTCAAATATTATATTCTCTGGCATTTAACGGTGCATTAGAACAATACAGTTGGGAAAGATTTAGGAGAGAGTTCTTGCTAAAAGATCAGCGGGCTGATTCAGTATTACAGTCGTGTGAGTCTTTAGGTTGCGTAAGAACCAGGGAAGACTCGCATTGACGGACCGAAACATAATCGAAACCCCTGCGGTCATTATCGTATTGACAATGCAGGAAGCTTAATAAGAAGAAAATGACCGGGTGAGCCTGCCTAGCTAATTTGTCTCTCCGCTACTGCCTATCACTGTTATTTCCCTGGCAGAATCCCCAAAACCCATTTGAAGTATTGTGCACCGGGATCCTGTCGCTGGCAGCAGGAACAAACATGCCTGATGTTTTCATAACAACCCTTAGGTCCGCTTATCAGCGTGTAAACTATCCGCATCCCACGCGAGGCCCTGCGATAAGAGAGCGAGTGGGAGAGGAAAGGGAGTGGGAGGGACGCTCCTTAAATTTGCAGTTTATCGAGAGAGATGAATTATTGGGCAGGACAGAGGGAGAGGGGGGTGGGGGAGAGCAGGGGATGGGGGGGGGAGACGGGGAGAGAGAGATCTATCAATGTAAAGTCCGTTCTTTGAAAATGGGAGTTACTTGGAGGTAACTTGGAGTTCAGAGACACTGTAGCTAGGCCCGCCGTTTAACTGTACACAGGTGCGACAACACGGACCGGAGAACAGGCGGAGGACCACACCGAACGCTGGGCCTCTGTAGATTGTCGGGCTTGTAATACGAGCTTGCGTGTAAGAAATGTGTGACAGACACGGATCCCCGGAGGCTTCTTGAGAGGCCCACTCTCTCCAAACTGCCTTGATGGGCACAGTTAAAGTGAAGCCAATGCAGGAATTATAACTTGGCACATTTCTGCAAGCACTGTGTTATTGTTTAGGTTGAATATACTTGAACATACTTAGCAGTTATAAGTTACAGTGTACAATCACTTTTTTATTAAGGAATCCACCACATCATTTTATATATATATATATATTAGGGCTGGGGCAGTTAACGCGTTAATCTTCGCGATTAATTTGAAACGTATAATGCGTAAAAATTATTTAACACAATTAGTGCAGCCCCTTTTTTGACTGAATCACACACTTACTGTTGTGACAGCTATTGTGAGTTAGAGATGGGAAGTTTGGATCTACTGACTAGGCTCCTTGAATCTCGTTCAGCAAAATAAAAGAATATTTTTTCAAGTCCTTTTGTTCTTTTGTTCATTCGTCCGGGGGGCTGGGTGTCCGATGTTTCAGATATAGCCTAATGCTGTATACGTCCACTTTTGCAAACATATTCTAAATGTAGAACTCTTAAAGCATCTAGAAATTACAGTAGGCTGGCTACAGAAAAGACAATGAGTTTGACTGGGTCTTCGGTAAAGTCGTTCTTCATTTTTCACTTCCAATCTGAACATTTCTGATGTCAGAATGTTTAGGAAAAAAGTTAACTTGTACGTATCAATATGGTTCATATAGCCTGAACTGTGTGTAGTTTGTAAAATCAAAATATGCTTTCAGCAGATTTGATCCAACAACATTACTATAGTGCTGTCCCATTCCTATTTATAGGAATTTATAGGAGCCCTTGCAGCCCCTTGCACTCAATCACTTACCAGGTGACATCCATTAAGTCTGTGCGGGTTCATGGCTCAGGGTTTAGGGGGGACATTTGGATTGGCCCCTTAAAGCTTTGTAGTTCATAATGTTCCTGCATATGATTGATGGGAATGACTACTCTGTGGTTTTGTTTACAGTTCACAAGATGTCATAATCTGTTCTATTTAAAATATATCTTGTTGTGTTTATTGCTTTATTTTTGTTATTCTACCACAAAAAAACAGCAAAATGTGCGATTAATTAGTAAAAAATAAAGCATTGATTCCCAGCCCTAATATATATATATATATATATATACAGTCATGTAAAGAAATGAGGACACACCATGTAGTTATTTTTAAGAAATATTTGATCATTCAAACAATATCTATACATAAAGTTGATGTTATTGAACTAAAAACAATTACATTTTAACCATGATATCATTAGCTTAACAAAAGATGCCAATTCCTACAGAAAAAAAAGTTAGTACAGAATTTCTTCAGCTGTGATGTTTAAGGGGTTTCATGCATAGGCTGTCCTAATTGTTTCACATGGCTGTATATAAATATGATTATATTATATGTACAGATACCCAGTCTTAAGCCCCTATGAGCAAATAATAGCAAGAAATCAATACACAGTGGCTGGGAAAACACATAGGCTTTAGTATTAAAGATATTTTGAAGGGAACACAGTTTAAGTTGCATGAATCACAGCTCCTGTTTTCCAGTTAATATTCTCTCAGTTTTAACCTTGTGACCTCTAGAGACTTGTGTTATGGCAGCCCATTGAAAGGGCGCCACGTATACTCTTAATGTCATGCCCCCCTCCGGTAAAAATATTGTGGGACAACTCAGTGCCTTTGAAAGGTCTGAATATGACTGGCCCTGTGAGTTAACCGAGGGGGGGGTAAGACTGAGTTGTAGACGTGCACGCTGAAATGCGCACAGAGGTACGTGCTGGCGCTGCACTCGCACGCACAAGTGAGCATTGTTCAGACCGCGGGGAGATTTTGCCCCCTTAAATACCACGACGTAGCATTTCTTTCTCCACAAGGTTATGGTACATTACATATGTTATGGCTACAGAGCGCTAACCCGGGGTTGAACCTCGAAGGAACCCAGCAGACTCGATTTGACGGGGGCCCTGGGCTTCTCCTGCTGGAAGGGGAGCTGAAGGGAGCTCTGGGGCCTAAACGCTCCCACATGCCGAGGAGGTGCCTGGGACGCAGCGGTGCACCGTGGCTACGGGCGACGCCACAACACAGCAAAACAAGTGCCTGCTGAGATTCTCCAGGAGATGGTGCGGCATTTCACAGATTCCCACCCACTCAAAAACAGATCGGGGATATTAAGTGCGCAACACTCAGTCCACCGCAGGTTTTGGTGCTTTCCGGGCTTGTCACAGACCAACCAGCGTGATAAGTGGGTTATGTTGCGCTGCCAAACGGCCTAGCGAATTCTGCTCGGAAACAAGCTGAACTTTATGAGCTCACGGTGGTGAAAGGACAGCCTTCAACAAACCCAGCCTAGTTCTCTCTCACTTCCTCGGGGATTGAACCAGACCAGCACAACTCTGGACTACCCTATTTAAAATAGATAAGATTAACAAGTGTAATTGTCATTAAACCAATTTATTGGAACGCATTCGTATTTACATTGCATTAAATGTCTAGGTTATTTTGCTGTTGCAGGCTTGCCAAAGCGCTCTGTTGAGCCTCAAAGTTAAGAGCTAACGATGGGTTCAGGACCTCACGTTAACTCCATCGCGGTGGGGCGAAGTTCCATCCAAGACCAACAACGTTATAGCTGGCTGGCTCTCGGTGGTCAGTTCCGGGCTGATAATTCTGGTAGTTCACTTACCCGCACTACTTTTGACTGGGTTTGGAACACTACTTGTTCCCCCGGGTCTGCCTGTGTCTCCGGATACCGTACGCAGCACGGTGCGCGATTGCCACAGTAATCAGCACAACAAGCGTACACAGCGGTGGAGATGCAGCAGGCTAACGGGAGGAAGCTAAGGGCGCAGAATGGAGATGCAGACTTATTACGTGAAACTGCTCATCACGTAATGGGACGGCTTGGAGGACTAGCTTGGGTCTGGTCTGGTTAACACATCAAGCGGATGAAAACGTTTCACGAATTGGACCGAAGTAGATTTGGGTATTCCTATTGCATATAAAACACTTAATTGGTCTCTGCGGTGGAGGTTTTGTTTGGCCTTGAATAAGATATTTTGCGGTTGGGGCAGAGGACCCAGTTCACTTCCTTTTTTAACAACTGTTGCACTGGAACGTGATTCTGAATGAGCTTTAGTCTAGCGTCTACGCAGTAAGAAGTGGAAGCCTCATTGGCATACATACATCTGCTGCAGAGCTGTATCAATCTGTCAAAGCCATTACAATATCCCAACAATAGCTATTGCAGTATTCTTATACATTCTTTGAACCATGCGCAGCATTATGTTTGCATCACAGCTCTATGAGAGCAGTCTTTAACATTTGTATTTGTTCTTTCTACCAAAAATGTGCTTACTCTATATAATATTAAAAAAAATTGTTTCAACCACACATTTCATTGGAAAACTGCTGTATTCTTCCTGTGAATACAATATACCAGTCCGCAAGCACGCAGCAACCATTATCATTGTTTTACCATCTTGTTGAATGGTTGAATTACACTGCTCAAGTCAGGTCAGTTGGAAAATGTCAGCCTGATAAGCGTAGATAGGCTGATGCTTACTCATCTTATCAGATGTAAGACATTCACCGGGTTCACCTCCAAACAATACCCTTGCAGTTAGGTCATTCGCCTCTGCCCTGGGGGAGAGGAAATTCATCTGATCCACCAGATGCACTTAAAACAAAGGGCCTGGGCTGCGACTAGGACTAGCGGAGAGCTGGAGATCAGGCCATAATGGTAGACTGGACTAAAGGGCGCTGCCAGAGCTCCTGAAAATAGACGCAGCGTGGACCATTTCCTGCGCAGATGTTCAGGACATGGCCTTGTTCCGATGGAGCACATAAAATTGGCTACTGTGTTGAATAAGTGCCACCTATGAGCAACACACAATGGCCCAGTCAGTATAAATATGCACAGTACCTGTATTAACAATGTTGTCTGTGCTACAAGCTGTTTTAGAAATGTTATATACGGTCCACCAAATTCAATTTTAGCGGCACTGTTCATTGCTGTTTGACTTTGAAAGATGCATGGAGTGCAAATTAATGTTTAAGATAACGGGAGGAATGTCTGCAGGCATAAATATTTAGCTGTGATTTAGTACAGGATAAAATCCTCATTTTGGAATTAACAACAACCTCCTGCATGTAGAAGTGGGCACTATTTCTGTTACTGGATAGTTCTTTTCATGTGATGAACAGAATCGTAACTATGAAAACAGAATACTCAGGGCCAATGGGGAATGTCTACATCCATCTGCTTTTATTCCAACAAAAGGCCACACATCACTCACAATGTTACCATTGTCCTCCTAGCAGCTGATAGCACGTGAGGCTCATTTGTTAGCATGTGCTGCATGTGCTGCACAATGTTCCTCCCTCCTGTCGCTCATTCCTTATCTTTTTATCTCACGTCACTCATTCCTTATCTCTGGGTCCTCAGATGGAGGTGGTTGAAATCACATTCTAGGACTTGAAACTGTACATTGAGGGAAAATGAAAAAACAAATGGTGAGTACTTGGTAGTCTTTTTCCTTTCAGCCTAGCTTTTTCTGTTCGACTATCAATTTAACTCTGGCTTATATGATATTTGTTTAAGCCCACATTAGCAATGTTCACGTCTATATTGTCCGTATTTGTCCCGTGCCCAAACAGTCTTTTGATACATAAAATGTAATGAGTACTTATGAAGAGGGTTGCTCTGGTTTTGATACGATAACACCTGTGGACAAACATCCACCGCGTACATTTTATTGGTGTGATGAAATACACTTTTCAGAATGAAATGTTTAATTATTACTTTTCCATAGGTTGATACTGGGTAGTGGATTGTAAGGTCATCCTTTGAACTTTTAGGTGAAAAAGTTAGGTTAACCAGATGTGATTTTTGTTTATTCCATAAATTGAGTGGCAGGCATAAAACTTTTGTGTTTTTTCGTCCTGGTCAAAGTTGTATCACCAAGAATTAGGGCCTGCCTGGGCCGGGCCGGTTATAGTGTCACTGACTCCATCCAGCTCGTCTATTCCACCAATGAAAGGATCTCAGTGCCAGCTCGTCCCCTCCCGACCACACACACACCCTGACAGTGCTTGGAAATGTTGAGTCACAGAGAAAGAATGGCCAAGCACAATATGAAGCTACTTGAACTCAAAATGTCTCTGCAATTAGTTTGAGAACTTTGAATACTTTTTGGGTTATGCAGGATTACATTGTTTCTGATGTTCCTGGTTCACTGTGATGTTTGATTTAATGTAGTGCTTTAAGCTACTTTACTGTGTGACTTAGCAGTAAGCACTGTACTACTTTGACAGTTCAGAAATCCGTCCTCTTTGAGCAGCCAGATGGCGAGGGTTATGGCGAAGATACATCAACATGTATTTTAAAATAAAATAGCAACTAGTTTCTAAGTAATTAATAATTTGATTGTTAATAATTAATATAATAATACATTTTACAAGTTCATTATAATGTCATGTTGAACAACAAACGGTTTATTATACGAAACGAAAACTTAACATGGGCTGAAAGTAGCAAGCTAACGTTAACTGTGAGGGCTGCTACTCGAGTCAAATAGTTAACTAGAACATTACGTAAATTAGTAAACGATTTACCTTAGGATACTAAAACGAACACCAGCACTTAATATAAACTGTTAAAAATGTGATCAATTTACGGTAAAAATCGATGGATAGCTGGCATCATAAACATTTCTCACTTTCACCTTCTTTGGCGATTCATACATTTTCTTTTCTGATCTTAATAAGTCTGGGTAACCTACTGAGGAGGCACCAATCATTGGCAGCATTTCTATGATGTCATCATGTAGACTTCTCACAGTATTTTACAGCATTTTTAAACTACAAAATATGAAGCCATTTTCATCAACCCTATCAAATACAAATGACAAAATCCTATTTTGTATTTGAAATACTTATTTGAAATACATGTATCATAAATACTGCCCATGACCCATGACCAATACAACAATGACCCAGAACACACTGCCAATGCAATCAAGGAGTTCAACAGTTGTAAAAGGCAAAAGTTTTAGACTGAACATGCATTTCACATGCTGAAGAGGAGACTGAAGTCAGAGTCTCCTCAAACCAAGCAACATCTTAAAATGGCTGTACTAAAGTTCTTGGCCAAGCATGAGAACAAGACTTATTGTAATGTCAATAGGTTGCAAATTCACTGCTGCTATTGCATGCAAGGGATTAGCCACCAAGATTTTGCTTTTATACTTCTTACGATTACTTTAGGTTGAATTGTCCCACTAATAATCTCATGAAATGAAATATATGGAACTCTGAAAGTACTGCTCTTAGTTGGTAAAACATATGTGTTGAAACAGCCAGAAAAAAAAGGTGACAGACTACTATTAAATGTTATATGCTTTGAGTGTACAGCAGAACTACCAATTTTAACTTGACTGTGCCAAAACGTATGAAAGGCACTGTACTTGACCATCACCAGCGCAGTACTTTCTTTCAGTATGAAGTAAAAGTAAGCAAACTGAGATGCAGACCAGGTGTGGTATCAACACCATACTGAGAATTCTAAATGGCCTGTTGCCATGCCTGACACCAAAGTTTGTCGTGGACAGGAAAACTGGGGAAATGTCTAGTCTGTCTATATCAGACAGAGGAGTGATGGCAGGAACACACAGTACAGACAAACCTGCTACCCGTCACTTATTAGTTTGTGTATATGTATGTCTTGTTAGCATCGGCACCTCACAAAGTTTAATGTTTTCTGTTTGTCGACCTTGTTAGTGCTGTCTTTTTTCCGTTAAGTCTTCTTAACATATTCTCAGTGTTGTCATTTTTGACTTTTTTCGCTTTTGCTCCTAACACCTGAGTATAACGCACGTAATTTTACAGATAGCAAGCGTTCACCTGTTGTTTATGCCAGTAACATTAACCACTAAGCAAAATTATCTTGGACGTCTTTTCAACATACATTCAAAGTTGGTGCTCAGTGGGGGGTAACACTGCCGTTTGACCACCGGTCTGCTGTATTCCTTGTTGTCTTTTTTTGAAGACAAATTGTAAGATGCTCCTTTGTCCCAAATCTTATAATTATCAATGTTAGTACCACAAAAAAGAGCATCAACCAAATGGTAGACGCTAAAAACGCTTATTTTTGCACAAAATATATATTTTTTGAAATCTAAACACACATGCAACAGACCTGGAGACTTTCTGAGCTGATGACAGAAGGCCATGGATGTGTCTTAAAGGACCTTCAAAGTGTTTTTTTTATTAACCTTCCCTATTAACAGAACGTTTAGTAGATGCATTCGTTAATCAATCAAATTTATATTACAAAACGTTTTTTTAATCAACCAGCAGTTGAGCATGCAGTAATGTTAATTTAGAATTTTTTTTTATCAGGTAAGAAGACCATTGAGAACCAGTAAATGTCCTGGTCAAAAGCATACCAATTGCAAGACAACAGTTATTTACACATAAATACAATCAAGAACATAATGTACAATGGAACAGAAAATAAATCAATAAATTACACTGAGCTGGACATTGCAACATGACGGCTGGTTTTCATTTTCTATCACAAAAGTTGAAAGCATGATTCGAATTGGATTCAAAATTGCTTCAAGATGAAGAAGTCCCCTAGGTTCAAAATTACAAGTTAAAGTTAGTTTTACAATCTTAAATGCTTCAGTTATACAGAATGAGTCCAGACTTAGATCTGGACTCATTCTGTATAACTTAAATGCTTCAGTTATACGGAATGAGTCCAGATCTAAGTCTGAATTCTGAATCCTTCTGAGTCATCTCGTTTTCAAGGGAAGCATGGAGGATGTGTTGTGTGTAAGGAAATACAGGACGTCTGAATAAGGAGGTTGGCAAGCCTGCTGTTTGGATAAGGCTGAAGGAATCTCTAAAGAGCACTTACTGTTAAGGCATATTTAATCTATCTGTCATTACAATTGATGAGCAATATAATATGTATGCCCTTGCGTCCATATTAAAAAATGTGGCTAGAATATCTGTTGCTACCTTGGTCGAGTTGATATAAGCAATGGTGGGTAAATTACAGATTATTTTGGAGAAAAATGTAGATCAAAATTGTCGATCAAAATATCTGATAAAAACTGTGCACATATGTATTGGATCTATATGCCTATGTTTTCAAAGAACTGCCATGATGTGTATCCCCTCCCTGAATGCTGAAATCCAGACACAGCCTTCAAAGCCATAATGAGGCCTTCCAGGGGATTAAAAACCTTGTTTCTTGTCCACCCCTTCAAGGCTCATATGTGCATAATAAACCTTCTCAAAGGTTGTATATGAAGTGCATTATATATATATATACCGATCAGCCATAGCATTATGACCACTGACAGGCGAAGTCAATAACACTAATAATCTTGTCATCATGGCACCTGTCAGTGGGTGGGATATATTAGGCAGGAAGTGAACATTTGGTCTTCGAAGATGATGTATTAGAAGTGAAACCAGAATGAATTGTGGTTCTGATAGGAAAATGTCCGAACACACAGTGCATCACAGTTTGTTGCGTCTGAGGCTGTGTAGCCGCAGACCGGTCAGGGTGCCCCTGGCCACTACCGAAAGACGCTACAATGGACATCAGAACTGGACCACGGAGCAATGGAAAAAGTGACTGTAGTATATGCATTATATAACAGAGACTGTATTAAATAGTAAATAAATCATGAATCTCTCTCCATATTTATATAAATATATACTAGTACTAGTTGTCCTGTTCCCCTCAGTATTCAATACATTTCAACCTCCCCTCACCAGACCCCTGTTGTGTGTTGGTGTAAAAAAGAAATGTGTAATTTGCCCTAACTGTCCTTCAGAAACTGCCGGGGAATCCAACGCCATTGGCATCCCTTGAAATATTGTTTCTAAGGGCTTGTATACATTAGCTACATTTTCACATGAAACACAATTATTTTGGAGTGTAAACTTTCAGACATTAATAGCTAAAAACGCCTCCTTCCGAGGTAGCACTTATTAGATTTTCGATAGAGACCCCCCAGAGACTTTCATAATTTGGTTTTCCTATTCTTTTTACTGACGGACATGGTCCTGCGTAGTACATCCCAAACAAGTTTTTTCGAATATTATGGAAACCTAGATAAGTCTGTCTAGTGTTTAATTGTCTCTCGTAATGTAAACAAGCCCTATGTGACTTGCTCAAGGACAAATCATCTTGTCAGCTTGGGGTTTCGAATCAGCAAACCTTTTGGCTACTGGACAAAAATTGCTGCTCAGATGTACCTACAAATGGCAACTATTACACAATTGCATTATATGCATTCACATAGTTGAAAACTGTAACTGTTTTTAAGATAAAGTTATCTTAAATAAGGTGGACTGGGGGACTTTACCTTTAAGATCAAAGTATCACATAGAGTTCATCTGTTCTTGTTTCCATTAGGTAAAAAGAGTGTGCATATCATCTCATTGCATGTTCAGAGTCATGGTGAATTGCTGTAATTGCAGCAAGAAAAAAATATTGCTACACTTGAGAATAACCCAGGGAATGAGGCGTTAAATTATTTCCACTTGGTCTTTTGACGTCACAGATACTAATCATTTTAATGGGATCTTAACAGTCTTGGGATCGTTTCCGGGTAAGTTCCAATTGGCTCATTAAAATGTGGGTAGTCAGAGTGTGTTCTAAGTAAACATGGTATATATTATTAGAAATAGTATAATAAGATTTACAGTCAATAACAGAATAAGCCAAATACAAATGTATGACATGCATATCGTTACCCTATAGCAGCTGCAATGTGCTTATATGTAAATCAGAAAATCCATATTCTTAGATTTATTGGTTGCATCCAGTGCCGTCCCTAGCATTTTGAAAGCTCTTAGCAGAATTTAATTTTGGGCCCCCTCTCTCCTAACCCCTTTTATGTACATTGGATACATAAAGGGGTACCCAAATATAAAGCCAGTCCAAAATGTTCTGTGTGGACAGGGTATTAGATTAAAACAACTTTTGCTTTATTCCAAATGTGAACCTTGGATTATTATCTATGCAAGGGTGCAACATACACTTGGTTTCTCTTCCATAACGTTTGTATCACAGCTTGAGTTGATTTAAACACATTATGTATATTCCTAATAGTGGACATTGGTTATTTAATGCGTGTAGCAATTTTCTGTACACCCACTGCCTAATTACTGGTCAGGGAGTTTTTCTGTCACCTCATATTATAAACCCAGTGCAACAAGTGTAATAATTCGTTTTTCTTCAACAAAATCACCTAAAGAAAAGGTTGGATTTCACTCATATTTTGCGTTTAATATCAAATTATAAATCTGTACTGGCAGTTTTATTAGATTTTTTATTCTTTATTCATCCTTTATTTAACCAGAGAGGTCACACAAAAATCCCACTACTGTAAATAAACACTTTTCTCACATTACTGTGCTCTCATGAAATGACTGCTCTGCATGTTTATGTGTGTGCACACAAGCAGTGGAAGGTTTCTCTCTTTTCTGCTGTTGTACCACGTGGCTGTTCCTCAGCTCCTCGTTCTTATCAGTGGCAGGTCACCGTGGTATTTCCTGCCTGTGCCAAGAACAGAAGGTGGCACAGGATGAGTGCCTCTTCCTGTCTTGGCTGGCACACCCAAAACATAGCACTGCCACCCAGCTTCTGCCTCACACCCTGGTGAATCCACTCGCCACCAGCAGAGGACACATTTAGACATTCCACACTGTTTTGTTTTTCAGTGAAGAGACCCAATGCTGGCTTCATGTGGACAGGGACAAGGGAATGGAGACAGGGTAGATGGGGAGAGAAAAGGAGCAATGCACAATACTGAGGAGGAGCAACCTTGTCATTTTGTACTGTTCTTTTATCATTGAGAAGATCGTTCACTTTGAAGGTGAGGGCTGTCAGGCAGTGAATGCAACACTTTCTCTTAAAATGCATTTGGCTGCACTTCAATTCAAAGAAGCTTCAAAGCACTTCAGCACTCTGAGGCCAATTCATACACAGAATGTATATTTTGGGCTTCACTTTTATCTTTGCTTTGATAAATCTCCAAAGTCCCAACAAGGCAAAAAGTCCTTTCAAGAACAAATGAACAACACTGAAAAAGGACGAGACCATTTTATTTGTATTATGCATACAAATTTGTTTCTGACCAATTTATTTTTACATATTTTGTGTTCAAACCACACAGAAAACCATGACAAAATCCTGTTAGTGTTGTAGAAGTCTTACGTGGTTTCGTAGTTAGTTCTTTCCCATGGGAATTGCACAGAGGAATCTTTGGTCTCATCAGAGGGAATCTGCAGATGTTTGTCACTAACACCATTGGCTGTTGAGGCTCTTGAGGAAGCATGGAGGCATTTTAGACACAACTGATGCTCAGTGTTTATTAGAAGCAGGGTTTTCAGATGACCATGATCACAGGGCAGCAGAATATATTTGGAACTTGGTCTCTTGGATGTAATGGATGGATATAAATGTACTTGCAGTGAACACACCCATGTACCCTTCCAGTCACGCACTTTGTCCTAAATACACATTTGTGTGGCAATCGATTGTATGCCTATCAATAATGTTTACGGGGGGGGGGGGGTGTAATTGC
>JACXGK010002163.1:0-51285 GCA_016801125.1 Novumbra hubbsi | reverse complement strand
TACCTACACGGGGGGGCAGCTCCAACTCGGCCAGGTCAAAGGTCATGGCGCCCTGCAGCTCGTCGTAGCCTCCCTTTGAAGAGTGCGTGCCCGTTTACCCGAAGGTCGCGCGAGGCCCTGCCTGTTAAAACAAGATCCATTGTGCTGCCACGTGGCTCCGCTCGACGCCACCCGCGTTCCATTAGGCCGCTTAGGGCGTAGGGCGTAGGGCGTAGAGCGTAGGCGTGGGTCCACTCAGGCTGAGGCTTGGTCTTACTGCCGGAGGTCCTGTTCACCATAGCAGCATCCAGGTGTAGCGGTGTCTCGTTTGGTCTGATTTAGGAGACGGACATAGGCTGTGTGTGCGGGGACAGGTGGTAGCGGATGTTATACAAGACAATGGTTCATTTTCATTTAGTGACCTATGACCTATATCCAGAAAGAATGACTGCAGTATGTGTGTCTATTCGTATATATAGTATGTTTTGTGCTTCTCCCCGGCAATATCCATTCACGATCTTGTGCGTGACAAACTAGCTTGCTGCCCGACCTTGGCGACATATGACGGGCGAATAGTGCTATAACACCTGACGTCATGCGGTATGTCAACGCCTTCGTCAGGGGCCACGCTAAAAAACACATGGCGAGGTTGAAATTGGTTGTCAAGGTTACGAACGGAACCGGTCAGGTAGGGACGAGCAGGGAACAGCTTAGCACAATGTAACAAAGGATAAGATGAGTGGAAGTCCTATTACATTGACCGGTCACAGGGCCGATCTCCGTATCAAGCTTATCCGAGGCAACGAGGTGCGGTGGTGGGTTCCGTCCCAGTCTTAGAATCGGTTCCTCTGGTCTAGTCCGCGGGCTATTGCCGAGGCTTGCGGGGGAACAGTGAAAACAATCCTCACCCTGGCTTCGTGTTTTTGCTCCCTCCCTCCCACTTTTCGGCCCTGCGTTTGAAGGCAGGAAATAGGAGTCGGCCTACGGTTCGAGGGGCATGTGGCAATGGTTTATGCTCCGATGACCTCTGACCTCTTCCCTCCACCCACACTGACTCTCTCACACCGCTTCCCTGTCTCTCAAATGTTATCCCCAAAGCTCGGAGAACACTCCCTGGGCCCAGAACACAGGGCCCAACCCGAGCCAACACAATAGACCCTGGACCTTGGGCTTTGTTGGGGCCCAGTGATACAAAACAGATGGGGGGCTGGTGGAACAGGGGGAAGAAAGGAGACTTGGAACATATTTGCCAAGAAAAATAACCGTGGGACACTGTCTAATTATATCTATTTGTCTAGTGTGGTTTTGCTGGCTGCAGTGGGGTTCATTTCTCAAATATCTGAACCTACCGGAAGAGCTGGGAGAGCAGGACAGGGGCTGTGGGGATGGAGAGGCTCTGGGGGGGAGGGCTTAGGGTTGGGGGCCTGGGGGTAAAGACAGTTTAGTGTCTTTTCCTGCTCCACTAATTCTGTTTAATTAGATGAACTAGTCCCTTGTTGTTTCTGTGCTCTGACTGTGGTCTTTGAGTATTGACCGGCGCCATGACCGGAGCATCTGTCACGTCCTCCCACGCGGTTGGACATTACGGAGACCGTCAGACCTCCAGTGAGGCAAAACGCGCTTTTTTCGAAAGAAGTTGTTTCCAAGTAAATCCGGTGGACGTTCAGCGGTGAGCGTCTCTCCTTTGCCCTGTGAAAATGTTCCGCACATTTTTCGTCTTTGCGCCTCCTGCCTTTCCAAGGCCTACGCCTGGCCTCCCCTGTCACCCGGCCTCCTCTGTCCTGCTCCACCAGTGGAGTGACTCTACGGCACGTCTCGGATCACTGTTGCGGTGGAATGCTGTAGTCGGGCCTGTGCTCCTCTGTTTCTGCCTGTCGTAGATACGTTCAGATTTGCCGCCACTCTGCAAGCATGTCCACAATCCACCACCCCATCCCCACCGCCACAGCAGTCTGTATTAGCTGTCTTCGTGTCCTCTCTCACCCGGTATATGTCAGTGAGTGATCAGTCAGTCAGCCAGCCAGTCAGCCAGCCAGTCACTCACCACATCCTGTCCCACTTTGTTCTGTCAATCAGTCCTACAGCAGCTCATTGACTGTTGCATGACTTCTTCTGTGCTGTCTAAAAGTACGGGCTTTCAGATGGGCCCCCCACGTCTCAGCGGACTTCTGGCCTGCTGCTGATGTTCTCAACCATTAAAAGTTGAAAAGAATGGGCTTGTCACGGTGCAGACAGTGTTAACCATGATAATGTTGTCACTTACGGTGACATCATAGTGTGCTGCCGGCATCAAAGCGGGCCGTTCTTGGCAGTTAGAAGATTGATGGATCCATTTGGCAGTCAGCAGAATTCACCCTATTCACATATTCAAATTTTCCTGTGTGCTCGCTGTAAGAGGGAACACATTCTGATTGGTTCTGCTGACTTTATATCTCCATTAGCGCTTGGAGAGTAGTCAGTCAACTGTAGGAGGATATCTGGTGCTTTGGCTCCGTTCTTCAAGGCTTTGACGCTTTTTAAATGTCCTCTTTGTCGGAAGACGCATGTGCCCAGCCTTTGTCGCTGTTTCTCTCTCCCCCCTCTCTCTCTCTCTCTCTCTCTCTCTGTGTCTCTCTCTATCTTTATATATATATATCTCTCGCTCTCACTTTCTCCTCTCCATCTTTCCTATCCTCTCTCTTTTTGTTCTCCTCTCTCTCTCTCCTCTGTCTCTTTTTCGGTCTGCCTCCTCTCTGTATGCTCTCTAAGGACCCGGAGAGGAAGAGCTTCATCAACAAGCTGTACGCCATCCAGGATGTGTGTATCAGTGTGCAGAGCGCGTTGGATGTGGTGGCCTCCTACGGCGAGAGGATAAAGAAGTGAGTGGTTCGCCCCTCCGCTCCAGTGCTCGCCCCCACCTCCCCCCCCCTCCCCGCGCGCCAACGCGGTCGGTACTGCCAGCCCTCGCCAACCGCTTGCCTGCCCGCCTGCTTCCCTGTCACATCTTACCCAGCCGTGCCGCGCTGGCTGTAACACACACACACACATTAAGCACGCTGACACACACACACACATGCTTCTGCTCCGTTAATTAATCCCACGGCCCTTTCAAGACGGATAGAACAACAACTAACAACTGGCCTAACTTGAACTAATACGTCCTAGTAGCACTAACTTTAACACTACTTTATCCACGGAAAATATCCTCTACTGACTCAGCTCATGGGTACT
Organism: Novumbra hubbsi; assembly: GCA_016801125.1. NCBI lineage: Eukaryota > Metazoa > Chordata > Actinopteri > Esociformes > Umbridae > Novumbra > Novumbra hubbsi. The sequence continues at coordinate 48,096 of JACXGK010002163.1, read as the reverse complement.
TCATTGTCTCACTGACTTTACTCATGGGAACTTTATTGTCTCACTGACTCTACTCATGGGGATGTCATTATCTCACTGACTCTACCCATGGGTACTTCATTGTCTCACTGACTATATGTTTTCTATGTTTCCACCTACCTACTTTGAGACAAGTGTGCAAGTTGCTCTTTGTAAAATATGGTCCTCTTACTGACTATAATTTAAATGTCAATTGGAGCATTAGCGGATGTATTGTTCGGTTCTTCATCAGGACTGATACCTTTATTCCTCTGCTCTGTCCACAGCACTTTTAACTGGACAGTGCCTTTCCTCAGCTGGCTGGCCATCGTTGCCCTGTTTGTGGCCACCATACTGGTCTACTACATCCCGCTACGCTACATCATCCTAGCCTGGGGTGAGGGCCTTGATGCTACTGATGCTTTAGCAGCGAAGTTCTTCCTGTAATGTTATGTAGCATTACCATTGGCTAGGTTGTGAATGGCAATTCGGTAAACCTCTCTATGCTAATTGTCCTCTTTGTTTTTGTTTGTTGTGTACCCCGTGTCACAGTGGCTTAGTAGACTTGACTATTTCAGACAAAGCTGAGGGGACTCTCTTGAGGGGTAAAGAGGGGAGCTTTGGTCCCTAATGGTGTCTGCGCCCTGCTCTCAGACATGCTGGGTTGGCTTAAAGAACCGAGAATGAAACCATGAAACAATTTGAAAGTGTCTTATAAGGAGAAAGAAGAAGAATGTCTGATAGAGAAATAAACAACAGTGTTACAAAGACTGAGAATAACGGAAAAGCAAGTGAGAGGAAGAGAGCGGAAAAAATAGTGAAAGCAGGTAAACGTCTGTGAGGCGTGCGCTGAAAACCTCCCCTCTCTCTCCCTGTCCCTGCAGGGGTGAATAAATTCACCAAGAAGCTCCGTGACCCGTACACCATCGACAACAACGAGCTCCTGGACTTCCTGTCCAGAGTCCCTTCAGATGTACAAGTGGTGGGTGTGACTCCTCCTTAGTCCTCCCTCTCTTTTCTCCCATCTACATATCCACTGCTGTCCCCCCAGAAAGTCATTTCCCAGTGATTTATACTGATTCATTCCATTCTCCCAACCATTATTAGGTGTTTTTCTTGCTCAATACTTCCTGATTTAGTTCAATGTCCACAGCAGTAATAAGGTTAAGTGAGTGAAGGCCTTTATGGGCTGGCTGATTGAATCCATCCAGGAGTGCTCCTGTAAAGATGCTGTTGTGAGTGAGTCATTATAGCATTAAACCAACAGTTAACCACCCTCTCACGCAGTTTAGTTCTACATTAACCGTGAGATCAGATTAAGGCGGCGGCTGGGGTTGAGCGCCGGGGTTTTGATAAACTCCTAACTCCTACGCTCCAACGCGCCCAGCCAAGGCGCTGCCGCTGTTTAACTGCAATTAAATGGCAGCTTGTGAAAGTGAGGCTGTAACCTGGCGACCGGGGGCCCGTGCTGGGAACGGAGCGGAGCGGTTCTCTCCCGCCACAACAGCCCCCCTTTGATCGCTCGTGGGCCGCGGACCCTTTGATCTTTACTGGGTCGTAATCCTCGGCCTCTGCCCCCGGCCCGGTCCCCCGTGGGGTTTTATTGTCTTCCAGGGCCGTTCCGGCGGCAGGTAGCCCCGACCCAAATGAGGCCAAGGTGGCCCGGTGCCGGGGTACAGCCACCTGGAGCCGGGGGGGTCGGGAAGGTAGGAGGGTTTACGAGGCTCTTAATGGGGGTGGCTGGATGGGACAGCCGTGGGCTTATGCACACACCCCGGGAGACACACACACACCCCGGGAGACACACACACACCCAGGGAGACACACACCCCGGGAGACACACACACCCCGGGAGACACACACACACCCCGGGACACGCACGCATACCTTGGGAGGCTCACCCACAACCCAGGTGATGCGCACACACACACCTTTGGAGAAACACACACCCTGGGAGACACACACACCCTAGGAGACACACACACACACCCTGGGAGACACGCCCCACGCCTCAGGAGACACACACACACACCCTGGGAGACACACAACGCCTCGGGAGACACACACACACCCTGGGAGACACACACCACACCTCGGGAGACACACACACACCTTGGGAGATACACACAACGCCTCGGGAGACACACACACACCCGGGGAGACTCTGCCCCTGGAGCTTGTGCTACTGCTGCTCCTAAAGGGTTAATTGGTGGCAGGTTTTAGGTTTTAGCTGCGGGTCGGGACACACCCATGCTCCACACCGCCCCCACCAATAAGGTATGTTCCTGATCACCGGGGCGGGTCGCTCTGCCCCCTAGAGGTGGGCCGCTGCAAGCTCCGTACCCAAAGCAGAATGTGGACGTCCTGCTCCGTTCTCAACCCGGGCCCTGCCTCCGGGGCTGGGGTGCCACACTGTCCCAAACGGTCCCTGACGTGACCAGCCGGCCCACCGCATTGGATGACAAATGAAGGGCTATTTCGGTCCCCCAGTGTTGCCTCACACACTGCCCCCCCCCCCTTCCCCCACCCCGATGGCCCTCTCTAAGGCCAGGCCAGGACCTGTACCGGACCGCCACATCGTTGGGGAGGTGCTGTGGAGCAGCTAGGACTGATGGCTTTCTAACGACTTGATATTCAAAGGGCAGATGCACTGCCCCACAGGCCTACATGCTAAATGTACCCCTGTGTCTGTTCAAGGGAAGGACATGTGTGCCCCCTTTAAACCCTCTATCTTTACCTCCTCTCTCTCTCATTCTGCCTTTCTCTTTAACTCTCCCTCTGTTCACTCATTATGTCTCTGCTATTCCCTGCCTTTCTCTCTCTCTCTCTCTCTCTCTCTCTCTCGCTTTTCACTTCTCTTGTGCTGCATGTATCTGTGTGTGTTTGCCTGTGTGTTTGTCTGTTTACTGCGTATGTGGAGAGCGGTGGATCCGGCAGCTGTTAGTCAGATGTTAGCCCAGTTCACCTGGTGACCAGCTGAAGTGCTAGGGAGAGGGTCGGTGGAGCCCAGCGGCTGCTACACCCTCAGCCCTAGTGAACGCTTAACGATGCACTTTCACTAGTGCTACAGGGGCTTTATAAAACAGGCTCATTCACACACAGACTCTGGGCCTCTAACTACGCCGCATCGGTTGAACCGTGGAGGAGCACGTCCACTTACTAGCCAGTTCACGTTTACGTTTTCCTTCTGAGGCTCTGTGTTCTTCATAGGCTGTAACCTTAACGGCTGGCTTGTGTACACTCCCCTCTGGATGGCTGGTTGGGATTTTACGCCACAGTTAGCTACCTTTACGGTCTGGGGAGATCCTTCATGTGCCCTAAACGAGGCCAACAGCCGTGATCAACCTAAGTATTCCCAACCTGCCGTTCGGGACAGCTCCATGTCCCAGCATGCTTTATGACACCATTAGCCATGCGAGCTGTGAACTGCATAAGTGGGACGATAGCAATTAGCATAGCAAGTGCTCCTTTACAGCCGGTGTGAAGTAGGAGGTTTAAACCCCTCCACAGAAATAGACACAACTCGTCATTGAACTCCCAAATGCCCACTGGGGACTTTTTTTGCCCTTTTTTTTTTAGACACCCTTGATGTTGAGGATCGCGGCCCTGATTGGCTGCTGCGGAGTGTACTCCGTGGGTCACGAGGTCATGGGGGGGGTGGGGGCAGGGGGGCGGACGTGGGGTTGAAGGACTGCGACTAGTTCCAGACCATCCATCCATCACGTCTCTGTGCTCTGTCTTCTCTCCTCGTCCCTGGGACACATTTAAGCCTTTCACTTTGAACGAGCAATTAGTCTCTCCTCTCGGCAGCTGAAAAACTTGCTGAAAAAACTTTCCTACGTGTGTGTGTGTGTGTTCATGGCGTTCACCTTGACATTCTTCATCTATGTGAAAACACGTCCTGAGTGCTGCGGGATCTCCCCCGTCTGTGGGTGTCGGGGAGGTAGCGGCTGTGTTTTGGCTCCGTTTAATACCCCTAATGCTAGCTTATAGTCATCACAAAAGATGAAGCTCGCAGCAACTTCTCTTCCCCAGTAGAAACAGCGTAGAAGTGGTGTCATTAAAAGAGCCCGGTCTCCTCTCATCGACTTATTTATATCTGCCTCTTCCCGCTCTGATACCCGCCTGTCCCAAACGCCTTCAAGCCCGGGATCCTCTGTCTCCTCGGCGGGGTGACAGTTGGGGGGAGAGTGAGCCGCGCGCTGAACACCGGGGTCCCGGGACGCCGCCCTGCTGACACCGACACCGCCTGACGCCGCTAAACGGAACGGTCTCCGCTAGACGCCGAGCCCCCTCTGCCGTGCACACTTCAAAGGCCGTTTGGTACTTTTGACTGTCAACATGGGGGGAGAGGAAAGCAGGGAGGAGTGGAGAGGAGCGGAGGGGAGCGGAGGGTTGAGCAGCCTCTGAGCAGCACCGGGTCTTTTACCAACGATGTTCTCTTTACGCATCCAAATCCAAATTGCTAACTCGGTCCTTACCCTTTTCTCTCTCTCTCTCTCTCTCTCTCTCTCACAGTTTCTCTTATGGGTTTCTCCCCAGTGCGTCTCCCTCTCTTCTCTCCTTTAACTAGCTCGCCTGGTTTTTTTTTTTCTGCGTAGGGCGTCGTAGCTTTATTAGGAAGGGAGAGCGCAGGCGAATGGAGCCTTGAGTGTTGCGTGGCGGGCCTGTCACCTGGAAGGTGCCACCGAGCGGCTGACATGTGAGAGAGCACATCTCCCTGGCAGATCTGCTCTTTTGATTGAGCTATTATTGTTTTTCTCCATTTCTTTTGTTCTATCTGGTTCATTCCTTTCGATAAGAAAACTAGTTTCTCCTGACATGAAAACTTTTGTTTGTTTAGTTCCGCTGAAGGATTCTGATTCAAATGGCAACAGACACTCCCAAATTGCTATCTGTTTCTGTGAGGGGGGGGGGGGGTTGGAGGCGTTTTATTTTAATCGCCCACTAACAGGCTGTGATCTCACAACGTCCTGTTGATGGGATACAGAGTTGGCTTTTTCCCCCACTTCCTGTATTGCTTTTGTAAATATGTTCAATGTTGGTTGACAATAACCTGTAGGCCTGCAGTGTATAAACAACAAAACACTTATCGGCAAAGTGACCTGCATGTCTCCTTAAAGCATGTGGGGATGGGAATGTTTAACAACATAAACATCATTCTAATAAAATAAACGCTTAACACAACAATGATATAACAATGTTTTATCAGCTGATTGGTTCAGAGCCATTCGTGGGTGGACCCAGGTCACACCTGCTGGGCGAAACAAGGACCCAGCAAAAGTCCATGTTAGCTATTTATTCAATTAACCGTTGGCTACTAGAACAGAGTCCAGTCCGTGCCAGGATAATCCCTGTCCTTCAGGCAGCTCAAATCGCTAACATCGATTAACAGTCCGTTTTGTTGGTGAGAACGAGTTTGAATGTGTTTGGAAAACTTAGGCTGACTGGTTCAACTTCACATTTCCAACAGTTGTCATGGCAGCCCTGTCTGGTGAGATGACATAACGGATGCAGAGTGTTCTACCTCGGTTCTGTTGCCATAGCTCCGTATTATGACGTTGTGCTGCCATAACAGGTGTTCAGTGCTCCCCCAAACACGCAAAAAAAGGTCTCTCGTGGTGGTTTATTGTGGTAATTACCTCGCTGTAGTGACCCCCCTGCACATATAAGCAGGACAGGAAGGCAGCACAGACAGGCACCATGGTGGGACAGGACCGGATAAAAACCTGGGGCCCCTGGGCTCCTCTGTTTGCTGTTCTTGGCCAAACTAGAAAAAGGATTCCCACCAACAAGAGAATTGTATCTGTCATCAACCCACTGTTTTGGGGTCTACTAGTCTCCCCATGTTTCTCTCTACCTCCCCCCAAATTCTTTCGTTCCCCTTCATCTCTTTCTGCCTCCTCCCTTAACCTTCTCAGTCTCCCTCTCTTCCTTGGTCTGTGTTTATCACCTCGCCCTGTTGCAGACGTACAGAATCCGATCTCCAGCTCCTCTTCTCCTCGCTCTGTCCTTTCAAAGAGTCGTATTTGTTCAGCTGCGCGTTGATCCGCTGTTATGCCAGATGTTCTGCTCGGAGGCCGTGGACGGTGGAGCTCCGGATCTGCTGCGTCGCTGATGCAAGGAAGAGGAACGCGCCGTTGTCAGTTAGCGATCTGTTCCCGGGACGTTGGCGGGGACTGCTGTGAGGGGAAGTTGAATTAGCCTCCATACGGGGCGCTGCTGAGGAGGTTTGGTTACAGGCAGGCCGGTGTGTCGGGGAGACGTGTTTTGGGATGGAGGTTGAGTAGGTTAAACGCTGCCTGTTGAGGTAGCACTGTTAAGCAGTAGAGGACGAATGGGAGAGCTGCTAGCTAGCGCTTTCAGAGGGGTTGACGTTTGTCCTGCACAGCAAATAAAGCCACGACACCGGAGTAGAGAAACACTTCGATGATGCCAGTCACGCAGTCCAATCTGACAGTCGCTGTTTGGCGCCATTTACCTCAGGCTTTCAGGGTTGCCAGTGTATGGCGTGTGTCTCTGTGAGGGAGGGGCTGGAAGAGTGACAGCCTTCGGTGTTTGAGGCTAAGCTACTATATGTAGTGAACACCTACTACTTAGTTGTAAAGGGAACTCCAGGGGGATTCCTGTTCTGGATAGTTTAGCCAACATGCCTCCTTAACGACCCTCTTATCTCCGTGAAAGAGAATCAGTACCACCATCACCCCGATGTGATCTCACGGCCCTTCCTCCTAGACACACACAGCACCATTCAGATAAGGCCAGGCATCCAGCTGCTGTATATACTGCTCACCCGTCACCCCCACCACCCGTCACCCCCAACACCAGCTACCCCCTCATTTATCACGCTATTCTTTAACCTGTTGTTTTTCGTGCCCACCCCCCCGCGCGATTTTGGCCTCTTTCTTTCCTCCTCTCTGCATGTGTGTCTCCGTCTATGTGGTGGTAGAACCCGTGCTGCGTGGGTTACCCCTGGAACTGACCCCTGGATCTGACCCCTGGATCTGACCCCTGGATTAGATCCTGGTTGTTGTATCTTCATGCCTGGACCACAGACATATCTGTCTCCTCTCTTTTCTCTCTTTCTCCCACATCCACCCCCCCCTCGTCAACTTTCTCCACCCTCTACCAGGTAAAGTTATCGCTGGGGCCCTTGGGTTGTTTCGACCAGGTCTGACCAGATTGGGTTCAGTGCTCAGTCAAAGATCCCTTCTCTCTCCTTTGGGGATCCGCTATGGTATCTGTGGCTCATCAAGTCACCTATCTTTCCGGGGTCCGTTAATTATGGAGGAATGGATAGGGAAGGTTACACAAAATGCCGTGCTTTCAGACAGAGTGCACAGCCAACTCTGAGGGAGAGCAGGACGAAGAAAGCTTATTAACATTAAGTCATCAGAGAACAACAACATGGGAGCAAATCTCAAACATGGCCTTTCCAAGACCTTTCTGTGTGACTCAGATAGGTGTTACGACTGTCTGGCCTCTGGCTCTGTTTGAGGATAGTGCATCGGAAGGGGACATCCTTTATTGTGTTTACTTTAATGAAGCCTGGGTGTGGGTGGTCCTTGTCAGACGTTATTCCTCAACAGGCTCCATCCGACCTTGGCACAGTGACGGTGGGCTTTGCACAACACAGTGAAACCAAACTGAAGCCATAGAGCAAGTAGCAACTTCACCGCTCGCCGCTGCCATGCGGCAGGAGGCCTGGCCACGGCTCGCGAAGGGTTAACCTGTGTACGTCCCGTATAGCCTCCGTGCACTCCGGAATGACTCGGTACTCTTTCCGAGCTTTCCCATGAGCCTTTGCTTGGCTCTGTCTGTTTGCGTGAGCCCTCCCCGCAGGGCACACAGCTGGACGGCCACACTGGGTCTCCCCAGGGGTCTCTCAGACTATCCACCCCAGCATCATTCACCTCCCCACCTGACCCACCTCTCTCTTTCTCTCTCCCTCCCTCTCTCTCCCTCTCTTTCTCTCTCTGTCTGTGTGTTTTAACAGGTGCAGTACCGAGAGCTGAAACTGGATCCCAGTCATAGTCCAAATAAAAGGAAGAAAAACAACCCGGGGTAGCTGGCCTTGTCCTCCCCCTGAATCCTCCCTCCCTCACCCGCTCAACTCCAAGGAGCGGAGGAACATGGATCTGGACCAGCTCTCTGGCTCTGCTCTTTTTTCTCTTGCTCTCTTAACTTCTCTCTCTGACTTTAAATGTACTTTAAATGTGCAATCTCCAAAAGTGTAATTAGCATTCCGGAAAGATCCTAAAAACTAAATGTGAATGTGATTATAATGAATGATTATGAAAGTTAACTTATGAAAGTGTACCGACCAAGGTGTTTGCTGCTCCGACTGATATTTACATATCATTTACCCCACTCGTGGTCAACGAACTGCTTGCTATACAGTCAGAATGGATGTGTATGCATTTCAAAAACTGTTATTTTAGCAATATTGTGAAATAATGTATAAATATCTATTATTTCATTCGAAATTAAGTTATTATTATTTAGTTTGGGGTGTTCTATGTTCTCCAGCACAAGTCTCTCTGCTTTAAGCCTCTGTCTGTCCAAGCCAGTAAGTGACCATGTTAATTAGCTATTAGCTCTGTGCTAGCAACCTGTCGAGGAACATTAACGGTCTTGGCTCTGCTTGGATGAAAATTGGTCCTGTTAATAGTATGGTTTGTGTTGATGCAGGACATCCTCAAAACGGTGTGCTAATATTCCTTTAGAGGACCAGGAGCTGAAATAGCTCAACAATCATCAGTCATGGAAACACACCAATAGGTAAAATGTTAGAAGCTGTACAAGCTGCATAATACCCTGATTTCATTTCGGTTACTAGGCCTGTAAGAAGCTCCAGTGGTTCTTTAATATCAAAATAAATAATAAACATCCAAACCTAAACCTTTTTCGAACATTTGGTAACTAGTCTAGATTAGCCCTTATAATAAACTGTGTATTTAAATTCAACACAGGTGCAGTTGTACAGTAAAGCTCTGATGCCTGCCTATGGCCAATATGCCCTTCATCAGGTCTTCACCACCATCAGTAGGTCAGATCAGTGTTTTTCTACCCAGAAATAGATTGTGGTTTCCTCAGCGAAGGCAGATGAGATGGGCTGGCTGCTCTGCTAATATAGATGTCACCCGGTGCAGACAGAAGTGTCAGGCAGGCCTTAGGCAGCATGAGCAGTAATCTAATTTGAAAGGCTGGTCTCCTCTGCCTCAGTGGGCACACGCACGCACACACAAACAATAGTCCGACTATTTGCCCCAGGCTAGTCGCCCACTCCATCTGCCCTAACGCGTGTGCCTGCAGCTCAACTTTGAGCTCTTGTTCAAGGGACTTGTGTGTGTGGAGCACCTGGGGCTGGAGACGGCAGGGCTGTGTGACAAGACTCCTAGAGAACGGGGGCCCGGACGACGGCAGGGCTGTGGGATAGGGCTCTTACAGACCAGGGGCTCGGAGACTGCAGGGCTGTTGTGACAAGACTCTTAGAGAACGGGGGCCCGGACGACGGCAGGGCTGTGTGACAAGACTCTTAGAGAACGGGGGCCCGGGCGAAGGCAGGGCTGTGTGACAGGACTCTTACAGACCGGGGGCCCGGAGACTGCAGTGCTGTGTGACAGGACTCTTACAGACCGGGGGCCCGGAGACTGCAGGGCTGTGTGACAGGACTCTTACAGACCGGGGGCCCAGAGACTGCAGGGCTGTGTGACAGGACTCTTACAGACCGGGGGCCCGGACGACGGCAGGTCTGTGTGTTTGTGTGAATGCAGCCTTTTTTCAAATCCATCCCGTCATCCCTCTCTCTCGCTGTCTCTCGTTCGTCAGCGCTCGGGGTCGTGGCCCTGTCTGAACGGGGAGTCTCCTGGGTCTCTCCCAGAGCATCTGTTGAAAGATCACAGCGCAGCCTTCCAGTCCTCCTCATCCTCCCAGCATTCCACTCTCCCGCCATCCTTTAAACTTTATCAAGCGTAGATGTGTCACTTTGGAAGGCCATTGATTTGGTTTGTCTGGAGGAATGCACTTGAAAGACAGTAACATGCTCCCTGGAGAACAGGAGATGCTGTCGACAGACGGGGTATATCATCCTCAATAACAGACGGGCGCGTTTGTGTGTTTTGGTACTGCCTGGAGGGACGTTCTGAAGACCTGAATATGTATGTGTGTACCGCCGTATATGCTTTCATTTACAGTAGCTGTGCTGGATGTTATGCGTGTGGTCTCGTATACAAATTATTTAAGTTTCATTACATTTTATTTGTTTGTAAGTTAAAGGGATTGTTTTTCTGTTTTTGTTTTTATGAAATGCTAAAAAGGAATGTATCAAAGGACGGCATGAAAAGGCAACCATTTGTTTTTACCTGTATTTTTTTATGATGTACATATAAGTAGTCTTTTATTTTTGGTGTTTATTTTTTTTTTTTTACAATATGCTTGTAAATGCTCTGTTAATTGATAATCTTGTATAGGTGTGTGCCTGTGTCAATTATCTCATAAGACCTTTTGCCTGCTGTCTTGCCTGTGACATCATCTTCCCTTTCCCAGTCTTGGCCAATGGTTTTGAAGGGTTTGGGTGGCAAAGGATATGAATATATAATGTCTTATATGACCAAAATGCTTCTGATGTATGTCGGTTATTTTGAAAAACATGAAAAAGAATAAATATTTTTTATCATCTTTGAAGATTTCGCATTATTTGAACCGCCTCCAACCAGACAAACTGAATTTGAGTTTGACTGTTGATCTTCACTTCAAGTCCAACACATTTACACATGCATGGGTAGTGGGTAAGAATGTGCCGGATTTCACCCGGAAGCGTGATTTGAAGCATATGTTTCTGTGTGCGCTGTAGTTTTACCACACAGAGGGCGATAGATAGCCCTCCTACCCACCCAAAGGCTCCCGGAGGCCCCCCGTGTGAATCCTCTGAGCAGATTATTTAGTCCGGGAGAGATTCTGATGCCGGTGGATCCGGACCCCTGCACACCGCAGCACACGCATCCCAACCCCGGGCCCCCCGTCCTCCATCTCCAACAGACACGCACCACCTCTGCCTCCCCCTTACACAGGCTACAGTAGCAGCCTCCCCCCTTTCTATTGAAGTTCCCCTCAGAAAACGGTGGTCGGTGTGGCTAAGTTGGCATCAGGCGATGCTGCCAGTGGCTAGTGTTTCCCCTATTATCGCCCACCTGGCCACCAGATGAGGCTTTATCGGGGGCTTCCATTGCGGTCCGGCCATCCCTCTTCAGCCACTACGTGAACAAACGCGACAAGGCCCTTAGAGACCCCTTAATACGCTCCACTCCTGCCAGACACACAGGCCTTTGAGTCGTCTTATCAGCCAGTCGAAAGGTTCGCTATCAATAAACGCACACCCCACTCCCCCTGAAACACCACGGGTGAGTGGGGTCAGAGCCAGGGATCAAACGCTACAGATGGGGACCCCGGAGCAATTTGGGTGAGTGACCAGAATGGCCCAGCACAGAATAACACAAGATATAATAATGGGAGCGTGTCCTGCTTTGAATGCCAAACCAGCCCCTCTGGGTGGCTTTAGAGAGTGATGCAGGGAACCATCAATCCACAATGAACACTTGGGTTAAACTAATCTATTTACTCAGGACCCTCAGGTTAACCCACCCACCTACCTACTCAGGACCCTCAGGTTAACCCACTTATCTACCCAGGACCCTCAGGTTAACCCAACCATCTACTCAGGACCCTCAGGTTAACCCATCCATCTACTCAGGACCCTCAGGTTAACCCATCCATCTACTCAGGACCATCAGGTTAACCCACTTATCTACCCAGGACCCTCAGATTAACCCACCCATCTACTCAGGACCCTCAGGTTAACCCACCCATCTACTCAGGACCCTCAGGTTAACCCATCCATCTACTCAGGACCATCAGGTTAACCCACTTATCTACCCAGGACCCTCAGGTTAACCCACCCATATACTCAGGACCCTCAGGTTAACCCACTAATCTAGTCAGGACCCTCAGGTTAACCCATTAATCTACTCAGGACCCTCAGCTTAACCCACTAATCTACTCAGGACCCTCAGGTTAACCCATTAATCTACTCAGGACCCTCAGGTTAACCCACTAATCTACTCAGGACCCTCAGGTTTACCAACCTATCTACTTAAAGAAGCTGCCTCCCCCTTGACTACAGCCTGGTGAGGAAGTTGGACAGCTACTGTAAATGTCATTAGAAATTCTCAACCCAACATACTTTATTAATGTATAAAAACATAGGCCCAACATGAGTTGGTTTGAACATAATAACATTGTATAGCAAATAACAAAATGACATTGTCCAAGGGTTGGTGGAGCAAAATAACATGAACCCCTAACAGTTTGAACTATGTGACATTCAAATATATTTTCCAAACAATTAAAATCTCTCAAATAATTAAAGGCTGACCAGTCTGTCTCACAGTGCATGTCTCAAAGTATCTCAAAGTGTCTTGCAGTGCGTTTCTCAAAGTGTGTCTGCGTGTGTGAGCAGTGCTTCTCTGTGCTCCTTCATCTCCTCCAACAGAACGATGAGGAGACGAGTGTGTGCACCCTGGCACTCCCTGACGGCGGGAACCAGCCGAGCCAGACACTCCTCCACCCCCAACACAGCCTCCATGTCCTCCACCAGGCGCACCGTCTGTGGGTGAGCCCAGCCTGCCGTCACCCTCTGGGCAGAGTGCTTCTTCAGGGCTCTGGCCAGCTTCAACCCCAGGGAAGGAGGCGCGTCCTGGGCTTGAGCCTGCTCTAGCTGGTAGGCGAGGAGCAGGCATTTAAGCAGACAGGAACAGGCCTCCAGGAGGGACAGGTCTCTGACCTCTGACCCCAGAAGATCCATAGCGGTGTCTCCAGCCAGTGCACTATGTTTAAGCTCCTCCCTCATTGTAGGAGACACCAGGTCCAGCGGAGTCCGGCCATCATGGTCCCTCTGCAGCAGGAGATCAGAGCCTGAAGGACAGAAACAGTTCAGCTTGACCACAAACAGCTGTTTATTTCATTCAGAAACTGCAAATCAACTGCAAGAGAATTAGAAGAGTTTTTTTTTTTTTAATGTTAATGTGTGCCTTGTAACCAGCATCATGACAGCACAAACCCGCAGCTGAGCAGCCAATTTAAGATGATCAAATAAGGCGGGAAAAAACTGTCATGGGGGGCCAATGGGAGCGAACACACACACACAAAAAGCTGTTTATATGCTGGGCCAATGTGCCAGCCAGGGCCCAGCATCGCCAGCCAGGGCGTTGCTGTCTCTCAGCTGCTAACTAATGCTGACACAACAAGCTGGCTGGATCACATCACTTTGGCGGTAGAGGACTGCTGAGGTAGTGGCACAGTTTAGGGCTATCATGTGCTTGAGGGGGCCACCAGTGCAGATCCATCTGACAGACAGGCACTGGAGAGGGTTGGGTCAGGGAAGACCGGGGTGGACTAGTCTGTTATTATGAAGCACAACTCAACTGTTTCTTACCGGTGTGCTGCTGTAATAACCACAGACTTTTACTTGGTTTATAACCCGCCTGAATGGAACTCCCTGGACATTTAAACGAACACGCAAGGTGTAGTCTTCACTTCGCCCCAGTCAACGAAAACACTAGACCATCCATGTGTAAGTGTGGAAACTCCAACCTAAAGTAAACAACTATCTGACGGCATGAAAATACAGATCGTCAAAACCCCCGGGTGTAGTGCTCTTCAGGAGTTGGTGAAGACCTGTCAGCGATCGGCGCAACATGTCAACTGTCGCCCTCCAATCTGCGGTTGTCCACGTTTCTAAACTGAGACGTATCATCAAGGAAACAGAGAAGGTGCTTCTTCGGATTCCCTCTCAGGCTGAGGAGAGACTCATCCATGCTTTTATGACGGGCAGACTTGACGCCCTCTTGCAGAGTCCACACGGTTCTTCCATATGGTTTTTCGTCTTCATTCAGATTCTTCAGTTTGGAACTCTCTTATTTTCACAGCTTTTAGTATTATACGGTGTGAAAAGTGCTTTATTATCATAGCTTCAATGACGGACAACAATGATTTGGTATCGAGAAGGATTTGGTATTTGTACTGCAGCGGAAACGTGAATACAAACGTATTTCAACACAAATCCCGGTTAATTGTGTAGTGGGGGGGAGGGGGGGGGTATGTTGAATGGCAACGCTTTCGCTCTTACCTTATTTGTGCCCACACACACTGGGCCAACGTGGAGGGGGACCATTGATTGCTTTTAGACATGCACTTTCTGCGGCAAACTGCACTTGATAGCACTTGACTGCTTCACCCCAGCAATGTTCCTGCCACTTGTAAGCTAGTTCAGTGCTCGCTGACAATTCTATTGGCCAGGGGGTCTGAAAGGCTCCCGGGCAGCGGTTTGACAGACACTCTGAGGCTTGAGAAACGTCAAGGGAAGGCCGACTTTTGTCCTTGTTGCTGGGTGGCGCGTGCCGAGACAGCAGTAACATCTTCCAGACCACAAGAACGTTTTTTCAATTTTCTTCTGCTGAATAACAACGCCCGGAGCTTCCTCATGATTTGGCCCAATGACTGGAGTAAAAAAAACATGTTTGCCACCAAAACAGCCTTGACACGTTGAGGGGTTAGCAGGCGACCCTGTAAGTAGCGAGGTGGGGCCTCCATGGATCGGACTTGTTTGTCCAGCACGTCCCACTGATTCTAGATTGGATTGAGATCTGAGTAATTTGGAGGCCAAGTCAACACCTTGAACTTGTTGTCGTGTTCCTCAAACCATTCCTGAAAAATGTTTGCTTTGCGGCAGGGCGCATTATCCTGATGAAAGAGGCCACTGTCATCAGGGAATACAGTCTCCATGAAAGGATGTACAAGGTCTGCAACAATTCTTAGGTAAGTATGACAGGCAGGACCCAAGGTTTCCCGGCAGAACATTGCCCCAAGCATCACACTACCTCCGCCGGCTTGCCTTCTTCCCATAGTGCATCATGGTGCCATATGTCCTCCAGGAATGCGATGCACACACACCGGCCATCCACGAGATGTAAAATAAAATGGGATTCATCAGACCACATCCTTCCGTCGCTCTGTGGTCCAGTTCCGATGCCTTCAGCAGGGGTCAGCATGGGCACCCTGACTGGTCTGTGCCTAAACAGCCCCATACGCTACAAGATGTGATGCACTGTGTGTTCTTTCTATCAAAACCAGCTTTAACTTTTTCAGAAATGTCAGCAACAGTAGCTCGTCAGCTGGATGGGACCACACGGGCCAGCCATCGCTCCCCGTGTGCATCAAGGAGCCTTGGCCGTCCATGACCCTGTGGCCAGTTCATCACTTTTCCTTCCTTGGACCACTTTTGATAGGTACTGCAGACTGGGAACACCCCCACGAGAGCTGCAGTTCTGGAGATGCTCTAACTCGGTGACAGGTGTCATGGTGACCAGATTATCAGTGTTATCCACTTCACCTGTCAGAGGTCATAATGTGTGTGGATATTTTTTAGGGGACGCACTTCTCAGACATCACACCTACACATCACATCTACATATTTACACTTGAACTTTGTGGAAGCAGGCAACTATCCCATCTTTTGTTTAGCTTAGGACATTGCAAGAGATGCAGTGTTTGTCCCCTCTGCACGAGAAAAAAAAACTAGCCAGGTCAGGGAGCTCGGAGGAACAGAAAGAGCCAAGCACACAGCATCACGGGAAGGTCAGCTCTCATCTAGCTTTCGCAGCTTCCAGCTATAGTGGCAAAAACCTAATCTGCATAAATTGCCACGTTAATCTACATAAACTTTTACATTAGCAAGGAAATTCACAATGCCGAGGTCAGCCAGGGTGCAGTAGTGAAGGACGTAAGAGCACAGTTTTGATCAAAGCCGGTCTGAAGACAGAGATACAGACGGACGGAGAGGGTGGGAGCCGAAAAGAAAGATCGATAGAGAGGGTGGAAGTGGGATTGAGACAAAGAGAGAGAAGGACTGAAAGAGAAAGGGATGGGGAGAAACGGAGAGTGGGTGAGGTGAGAAGAGTTCTTCACACAGCAGGTAATAATAGCCGACCACTCCAGGTTGATTTGGCCTTGCAATTAGACCCATTGAAAAGAAGTGCTTACGCAGTTGCAGGTCAGCCATGGCTGGCTTTAGGAAGGGGGCTTTGAGCCTTGAGGAGAACGGATTTTCAGTATTCATTAGGTCCGTCAAGTAACCGAGAGAAACATTATGTGGCCCGGTACATTTCTTCCAGTTTAAGCCTTGAAAATAGACTTTCAAAGTTGGAAGACATTTTTGTTCACAATAGCTGTAGCTTTCAGCGAGGGCTGTGGCTTTGTGCTGTGTTCTGCATGTGTCTTTCAGCAAAATATTTCAAAGGCAGAAGGCCATGTTCAAGTGTTTTTTTGGTACTACCCAGCAGAAAAAATGAATTTCTCTATTCAGTTCACAGAATACAGCCTCATCTGAAGGGGTTTTCAACTTCTCATGTTTTGTGTGCAAAATTCCAGTTAATCATGATGTAGCTCAGTTTAAAGCACTCTGAGTCCCCCCTCTGACAGCTAACTACAGGACACACTCAAATACAGGAAACCAAACCTACGACGTATGAAGCCATTATCCACCGTGCCACCCGCCCCTTGTACAGCCCCGCCTCTCTCCCCAAACCGACCTCTCACCACTTCATCTCTCTAAGCTCCCGGCTGCTCCACTCCCATCCCCTCTGTCCCCTGTAAAAGAGGCCTACGCCAGAATCGGAGCCATCCGCTGTGAGTGAGGTGTCCGGCTGGGTGAGCCTGACAACACGGTCCCTGCCTTCCGCCCCGCTGACACATCACAGTGACTGACAGACAGGCCCCAACCTGGGGGTGACAAAGCACAGGGAGGCCCTTCCACCCGTTCTCACACACACACTCTCCCTCTCTCCCTCCGATTGAGTCAGCCATTGGCCATTATTCACCGAGGATCATAGCGCACATCTGTCGATGCTATAACACACACACACACACACACGTGTGTGAGAGTGGCCAGGAGTTTAGTATGATATCGGCTCCCGCATCACCGAGAGTGATTGAAGTGAGTCTAGGTATTGGCGCTGTGTGTCAGATACGCTGTTCTTGAGATAAATAAAACACCTGGGGGATTAAATGCGACCAAAGGTCAGAACGCGTGTATGTGCTTGCGTGTAGCCCTGCACAGGCCCTTGTAGACAGGGGAATTCACACATTTCACAAATGCTAAAATATCCACAACAGCCTGACTGCCACACACACACAAAGAGTGCGGAGCCCTCTGGCCTTTAGAGGGCAGTCGAAGACAAGAAATACAAACGCTGGAGTGGAGGAGGGGAGAGAGTGTGGGTCTGTGTGTGTGTCCGCGTTTGTGTGTCTCGTCTAGAAATGAAGCAGAGACAAACAGGCTTCATGCAGCTCCAACGCCGACCGGAAAACATCCCTCTCCATTTCCCTTCCGCCTGACAGACTGACAGACAGCGCCCCGGGTCCCTCCCACCCAGAGGAGACGGGACCACCCCCCCACAATGAGAACACCCCAGCACCGATCAAACGGGGCAGCGCTACAGTCAACCAGACCTCTCAATAGCCAGTGGAAACAAAGAGTCCTTTTTTCTCCGCTGTGACAAAAAAAATATATATGCACATAAACACACACACTTGCCACTTTAGGGTTCCCCATCTAGTACCGTGGTAGCCTCTAAACACTTCAAGTTGAGGCAATTGAGAGAGGCCTTTCTGCACAACCCATGTGCAAGTAGCGGTAATTTGAGTATTCACAGCCTCCCTGACAGCTTGAACAAACCGGTTCTCCTCTGACCTCTTTCTTAACAAGATGTTTTTCGCCCACTGACCTACCGCTTACAGGATGTGTTTGTTCATGGCACTATTATGTAAAGCCAGAAGACTCTGATGTGTGAAAATCCCCAGAGGTTCCTGGGATGCCAGAACCACCACATCCCCAACAATCATACCACAGTCAAAGTCGCGTTAGTGAAGTTCCTTCCACACGCTCACATTTGTTCAAACAAAAAACGAAACGACTTAAACAAGTCTGCATGTGCTGTTGATAATGTTACTGTTATTACTGTTATTTCTTTGAGATTTGATGCTCCAAATATATTGCCAACTAAACGACGGCTGCAGAGGAACAACAGAACCATGAGGATGAGACTAATCACGGAATTTGAAGTGAGATGTTGCCCAGATTCACAAATTAAAAAGTAGACAAAGAACAGGCTCTATGAGCTAGTAAAAGCAAAAGAAGTCAGGAAGCAAGTCCCACAGACCCAGGGGACTAAATGTGACCATCATTCCGCCATGTTGGGAAACATTATCAAATCAACTTCTTGAAGAACTTTACACCGTAGCTTGACTCCTCAGTGACAAACTCTGAATGATTTCTTAAATTGTGTTGATTTATTCTGACAACTGTTCGAGGAACAAGTGACATTGTTGCTAAATTGAAGCACTTTACACAAACACGTAGAAGCACTTTACACACTTTGCTAAACATCTAAAACCTGACCCAAAGAATAGTTTCAGGCCCCAATATCCACTGCACATTAAACTAAGAAGCGTTAAATAGTAAACCCAGGAAGACTATAAGGCTGAACTCGAGAATCTAAACAAGCATACATTACCACAAATTGGATTAATTTGGCAAAGCAAATCATAGCTATGTATACAGATTAACAGATGAAGCATTCACAGGAAATGTGGAAATTGAACATGTGAAAGTCATCATGGAATCCACTGCCAACGTGTTTTGGAGCACAATATTAAACTACGTGTCCAGAACCTGGGGATCTGTCAAATGTTGTGGGTCTTCTAGAAGGACATAGACACCCAGACACCGACCACCCACACAAAACAGTTTGTGGCTGCAGAGTGGGCCAAGTTGCCAGTATAGTGCCAGACCCTTTAACTATAGTCTTTGTCCAGCGGATGTGCAATCAAACTAGGACTTGGGTGTCAATATTCTTGACCAAGCCATTTGTCCTTTTTTCAAATGAAATAGAAATAGAAATTAAAACATCAACGATTATGTGTACAAACCAAAAGGTATACATTTTGCCCTTGATTTTGATAAAAAGAGAAATTATTTATAAATGGTGAATTACTTTGCTAACAACTGTATTTTGTCACTCCCATTACAGATAATTTATAATGCGTAAAGCTAAGACTGTGCCAGAAAACAATATAAATAATTATGACATTCAATTTTGATGCTAGAAGGCAAAACAAAATCCTGCCGCGGATTTTAAATATTTTGGGCTGCCTGTTTTAACAGCTCTATAAAATCCGCAAGACAAATGGATTTGAAATTAGTAGAAAATCAACTATGCCTAAACCTTACAACATGAACATATTGCATTCATAATTTGCACTTTCCTTCAAATTTGAAAGAGTGCAGTTTTGTCAAGCCCTTTGTGAGCCAGATATGCTAATATAGAAACTGTCGGCTCACACATTAATATGCTTTCCTAAAACCCTCTTGATGACATAGGATTTAACCAGGTAGAAGGATATGATGTTTATCAATCCAGTGGTGCTTTATTTAACAACAATTACATTAATTGCACTACAAAAGCAATGCAAATTGCAAGAGCACTGAATCTTGTTGGTGAACAATTTAATTAAAATACGTTTTTCATTCCTGTTTTATTGTTTTAGAACATGAATTCTAAAAATATAATAGGGAAATCAGTAACCTGGAAAGAGCTATACTGAATTACGAAGCCAATAGAAAATAATAACAGAATATCAATCATCAGTTGAATTGGCTGATAAGACAGGGTTTCCCAACCCAAATCTGAACACCTGAACAGTCTTGATGATGCCGACTGTGGTGATGGTGTTGACTGTTTAAGGTACCGAGTGTGCAGAATGTGTAGATGATGTTGACTGTTGACTGAGCCGGCTGTGTCGACGGTGCCGACTGTGACGACGTTGCCGACTGTGTCGATTGTTTACGGAGCCAACCGTGTTGACGGAGCCGGGCCATATTGAAAGTGTAGAATATGATTTTTAATAATTGCCTTGTGGACAATTTAGTAGGCTGTCATTATTTTGTTGTAAAATATTTTAGGAAATTCAATACGGTGATATCATTGTTGGGCTACCTCACCACGCCTTGTCGATGCTCCAGATTGCTGCGCTGTGTAAGAGACAACCAGGTTAACTATTTATTTAACACTTGAACAAAAAGAAGGAACACAGAAAGAGGCCATATATTCACCTAACATGTTCTATTACAGCTGAGAACCCAAGCTGGCGGTACGATGGTGGCTGTGACTCATTCCAACCGTCAGACCCCCGTAGCTGTTTTCAGACAGGGGGGGGAAGGCTTGCAACCGAGCCCCTGGAAGGGAACAATAATATAAAGGGCGCTGCAGCAAGAGCTGCTTGACCCATGTGTTGCTCTCCCCCCTGCCTACGCTGCCTTGCCAGCCAGGCTATAAAACAAAAGCACAAGGCCACTGGTTCTAACGGAGCCGGGCTAGCCTGGTCTGATGTGCTGTGAATGTACTATAGCGCCTGTGGGGCTAGCTGGGACGCCAGAAACCTTCAGGACAGAAAAATAGCACAAACCCAAATAGAAGAATATCCTTGGAATAAATATCCTTGCACTCACAAACACAGACGCACGGACACGCTGATACGTGCGCACACATACACACACACGCGGTGTTTGCATGTCTCGGTTTGCCTTGGTGTGTGTAGTATTGAGAGCAGGCGCCCTTGCCAGCACAAAGATCAGAGTAAAGCCTGAAAAGTGGAAACTCTTATTCTACTCTAGAGAGTTGAGGGAAAGAGGGGGAGATGGAGAAAAAGAGGGAGAGATGGGGGGGGGGGGTGCTGCGGGGTTTATCTTGGCAAACACCAAAAACACTTACAAGAGCAGGGAGTAGAAAGTAGTAGAGACATTTACAACCAGGAGATAAAATAACACACAGTTACCCATTAAGCAGGTACAATTGAGGATCTTAACTAGCTGTTATGCTGGGCTGTTTAATACGGTTTCTCAATGAGACTGTGGAGGGTGGCTACGTGGGGCTAAGCTAAGCCAACAGGGTCTGCTTACCAGCGGGGACGGCTGTATTGAGCCATTGCCACCACAGATTAAGAGCTTGTGAAGGCCTCTTTATTCTGCTCTCAACCTCTGTCTTCATCTTCTCTCTGTTTGTGTTCCATCATGTCCGTTTCTCTTTTTCGTGTCTCTACCTTATTGGTCAGGTATATTGTTCGTGCATTACAAAAGCAAATGGACAATCAGAAACGAAATGTATAAGCATGATAATTAACCAAAGTGAAGTACAAACAAGAAATGTGTAAACATGACAGGTACTAAACTTTAACCCTGTGTCCCTCAGTCTCTCTGCCTCTGCAGCAGTTCAGAGCCCAGCAATCTCTCTGGGTCATTTTCCATTCCAATCTAGTCCCAGTCTCTCTCTGGTCATTCTGCAAAGTTTAACACACTGAGCCAAGGAGGGGCCATGACACACACATGTACCCGTATGCACGCACACGGACCCACACACACCCACCCACGCACGCATGCATGCACCCAGCCACCCACCCACACTCACTCACTCACTCACTCACTCACTCACGCACGCACGCAAAGGTTTGAGTAGTCCAGTCTCAAGAGAGAAGAGAGAGAGTGAAAGATAGCGGGAGGAGGGCGGGCCTTGCCCTCAGCCATGGCATCTCTTCGCTGCCAGCCCTCCAGGGTCACATACATGACTCCACCCACCACCTCCTTTCTAGTGTCCTCCAGCCAGGGCTATGATTCTGGGGTGAGAACAGTGCCATTAAAAAGGGCTTGTTGGTTTGGAACTGGAAGATAAACGCGCCCTTTCTGCCTTAGCCAGTCTGTTGGAAATAACAACGCAAACAACACGCCATTGACAGGCAGGCAGCAGCCAGCAAGTAACATATATGGCAACGCTAGCTAACTAACCCTAACCCCAATCCACCTAGTATCATCTATGGCAATGCTAGCTGGCTAACCCTAACCCACCAAGTAACATCTTTGGCAATGCTAGCTGGCTAACCCTAACCCACCTAGTAACATCTATGGCAACGCTAGCTGGCTAACCCTAACCCACCAAGTAACATCTTTGGCAATGCTAGCTGGCTAACCCTAACCCACCTAGTAACATATGGCAACGCTAGCTGACTAACCCTAACCCACCAAGTAACATCTTTGGCAATGCTAACTGGCTAACCCTAACCCACCTAGTAACATTTATGGCAACGCTAGCTGGCTAACCCTAACCCACCAAGTAACATCTTTGGCAATGCTAGCTGGCTAACCCTAACCCACCAAGTAACATCTTTGGCAATGCTAGCTGGCTAACCCTAACCCACCTAGTAACATCTATGGCAACGCTAGCTGGCTAACCCTAACCCACCTAGTCACATCAACCCTAACCCACTTTCAGAAATAAATACGACAATGTATTCAGTTGGGAACAGGTCTGGACTGCAGACAGTTTATCATCCAGACTCTTTTACTACAAAGCCATGCTGCGGAAATATGTGCAGAATGTGGTTTGACATTGTCTTGCTGGATGGCTGCGTATGTTGCTCCAAACCTGTATTTATTGTTCAGTATTAATAGTGCCTTTACAGATGTGCAAATCACCCATGCCATGTGCACTAATGCACCCCCATACCATCACGGATCCTGGCTTTATCACTGCGCTAAGAACAAGCCAGATGGTCCCTTGCCTCTTTAGTCCGGGGGATGCAGCATCAATGCTGAACGAAAATAATCTAAACATTTTTGCTATGTCAGACCACAGGACAGTGGCGTCTGAGGGACTGCATTGGTTTTTGCCATTGTCCCTTGCCTACCAACATAACTCGAGATTCTCTCAATCTTATAATGATATTGTGTCCGTAGAAGATGTGATCCCCAAACTCTTGTCCCCAGACATTATTCTTGAATTGCGACACCATTTGCCCACGCAGTCTTTCACAGAGGGGTGAACCCCTCCACATACTTATGACAGGTCTTACTGAAAGGTCCATGCTCTCTGGAAGTATCATTTAAAACCCAATAATGTTACTGAACTGTTGTCAATTGATTGAATTGTTTTGTGATATTGCACCTGGTTTAGTATTTCAGCATAATATGTTTTGAGTATTTTGTTGCCCCTGTCCCAGATTTGTTTGTGTGTTGCTGGCATAAAATTAAAAGTGAGCATGAATTTTCCTAGAAACATTTTTAACATTAGATATGTTGTTTAAACAGGGTTATAAGTGTATTTTACAATTTCACCTTTGTTGTTTACTAGTGTTCTTGAAGTGCACAGGTGTAAAAACCAAATAGAGGATGAAAACATTTGTGATCCCTCTCAGGCAAATAAGCAAAGGCTACGTTTTGGTTACCACCTAGTTTTTGAGAAAAGCCTTTATCTACCAGAAGACTGCTTTCACCAGCATAGTCAGTAACAGCTGCACAGAGTGGAAGACGGAAGCGTTACACCTTGCTGTGTCCTCTCTGTAGTTCTGTAGATGGCTGACATGCTGATCTGCCAGGGGCTAGGGTTCCTGAACCGTTGGACAGTTTGTTTTTGGCTGTGCAATTTAGATTTGCAGGCTTCATAATGGCTCCCTTCACTTTAATTGGCACTTTTTTCCTCATGCCGAGACAGAAAATAGTAAATTGAATAAGCCACTTTTAGCCGCACAACTGATGTGATAAAATAACCCCGACTAACCACAAACACCAGTAAGGCAATTGTCCCAAAACATAAACTCCCTGAAATAGAGGGTCAGGATATAAAAAAAGTTAGCATTTTCAAATGAAAATACATGAAAGCTGAGCACTTTTCCCCTCACATAGTAATAATTTAATGTCAATCTTCACAGTCCCATATTACTTACATCGCATTATAACACGGCAACATCGGGGTCCAAACTAATCAATTACTCATTTATCACACCGCCTGCTTGTGTGTTTCTCTATCCTATAAAGCATAACATGACAAAGATATAATTCAATGGGAAACAATATCATCTATCAACTGCTAACTAAAGCCAGTGGTTCCCCCCTCCACAGTCACACAGTCAACACATGAAAAAGCCAGGGAAAGCCGATCAAACCGGAAGCATTCCCCAGTAAAAGAAGCTACCCCCATCCATCTCTGTGATGTGACCTACCAGGCAGGAAACAGCACCATATCCCTATACGTCCCCCAAGGCAGCACACAGACCTCTCACACACACACAGACCTCTCACACACACACACACAGACCTCTCACACACACACAGACCTCTCACACACACACACACAGACCTCTCTCACACACACACACACAGACCTCTCACACACAAACACCCAGACCTCTCACACACACACACACACACAAACACACACATAGACCTCTCTGACACACACAAAGACCTCTTACACACACACCTCTCACACACACACCTCTCACACACACACAGACACACATTTGCCCACTTTCCCCCTAACTTTACCTCACTACCATTCACACACACTTGTCTGCTCTCTCACTCACACACAATTCTAATTTTGCAAACAGTCTCTTTCTCTGACCCCTTTAATTTGCTCCATCTCTCCTGTCACCAAAAAAAAAACTCACCGGGACCAAACAATCCCAATGTAATTTATTTTTTGAGGACAGAATATGTACATGTGTTAATGGGAAAGCCGAATCAAATTAACTATAATTAGTCAAAGTGAAAAGTGAGGCGGGGAGATAGAGGCAATGCTGTCATTGCTATCATACAACTGCCCCCCCCTACAACACACACACCTATATATTCCTACACTGCCAACACACACAATTATGCCCCCCCCCCCACCAGTTCACTTTGACACGCGTCATACTCACTTCAAAGTCTCAGAACAGCGATTGTATGTGGCAAGCAAACACACCGAGACACACAGACTATTTCTGTTGTGACACATTTCTCACCAAACCAGCGTGTGAATTTCACAAGCGGCAGGAACCTGACGAATCTAATATCTTCAAAAAGACATTAACAGACGTCTTCTGAGCAGAGGAGTAATACGTTTGGACAGACGCTCTCTGTTCTCCCGTAGAACGCAGACGTAGTGCAGAAAGAGGGGCGGGGGGGGGGGGGTTGGGGTCGCAGAACAAACACAGAGATGATTAAGACTTGAGACCGTGGTTGTTAGGCCAGTACGGTCCAGCGCCGTTCTACTGGCACATCAATACTACTGATGGCAGACTCATCCATCCGTCCACAATCCTCACATCACAGCTAACGGTTGGTACTTCTCCAGCAATCCTTTGCCTTAATACAGTCGTTTTCAGCCTTGTGTGTGCGTGCATTTCCTTCTCAGAGTGTGTAGGTGCGTGCGTGCGTTTCCTTCACAGTGTGTGTGTGCGCATTTCCTTCGCAGTGTGTGTGTGTGTGTGCGCATTTCCTTCGCAATGTGTGTGTGTGTGTGTGCATTTCCTTCGCAGTGTGTGTGTGTGTGTGTGCATTTCCTTCGCAGTGTGTGTGTGTGCATACAAATACCTGCATGCCGCAGAAGCGTCTTGGCAATGTCGGTGTGCCCGCAGAGCAGCGCGTCGTGTAACGGGCTGACCCCGTCCACCTGGCCTCTCAGCTGAGGGGGGGGGCGATGGCGTAACAGGGCCTCCACGCACGCATGGCTGCCATGGTTACAGGCCTCGTGCAGCGGCGTCCAGCCGGCGTGGTCTGAGGGATGACACACGCACGCACGTCAACGGCCACGCCTCATCCCGGACACAATCTACTTTGCATTCTAGAGACGGCGTTCTTCGCGGAGAGACACTCAATGGAATTCGCCGACGGGCTAGGTTTGGCCCCCGGACAGCATGTTGGCGACCCCTAGTATTGATTCTTGACACAGTACAGCCCCTTTACTTTATGTTTTCTGAAAGTATCAAACCTGACATTCTGGGACTATTTTGAAATATAACAAAAATCGGTCCATACATGTTAAACTTCTCTGGCAGATAACACACCTGGGTCTCTAAAAGAAGTGGCACACCCACATGCACTACTGTATTTCTAAAACTCTGTAGGCTCTGTCAAAAAGGTTGATCAGATATTAAATTGGTATTTCAAGGCCATAGATTTTAAAAAGATTTAAGTCAAAACTGCATCTCGGTCTCCCAGGAACATCCACTGTCTTCTTGTTAAGTGAAATTGGGTTAGTGCCTCATTTATTATGCATGTTTTGGAATATTTAAATTCTGTACATTTCTATTCTTCTTTTTGCAGTAATTTAGGTCATTATTTCAGAATAACAACAATCTGCAGTTTCCCTGCAAACACAACAGGAAAGGGCCTCGTGGTGACGCCCCTGATCCATACTCCTGACTGTCCAGGTGAGAAGGGCTCTTCATGGTAACGCTGCTTATTCCATATCAATAAAGCACCAGGAGAGAAGCTCACCAAAATAATCACCCAGATTTTGGTATGGAATCACAAATCAGATTTTCTGATCTAATTTGAAGTCAAAGAGTTTGAGACTACGAAGAATCTGTATGCAGTTCTAAATTAATCTTAATTAGTACGTGGCCTAAGGTGGTCTCCGCACACTCGACACTCTAACCCACCGTCTCTCCTCAAGCCATGAAAGCAGAAAATAAAAAGTAAATGTATCATTAGCATTTTTTCCTTTTTTGTGAAGAATAGAAAATTGGATTCTTCACTGAGAATCATAACGCATTTCCTGTATACTAGAGGCCTCGTATCATGGGGACAAGCCTGTGTTTCACGGAAGCTGAGCAATGAAATAGTACTAAAATTACTCCTCACTAGTCCTTCAGTTGGAATCCTTTACTTTTTTCATCACACCTCTGCTTGCCAAGCTCCATGCCAGCCCTGTCCTGTCTCCACTTCACTTGTCAAATTATGGTAAATAAACAACAGAACTATTCAATTAACGCACAGGCAGTTGAAATAAAAGTAGAAATGGAAACCCACAGGTATTATATTCGCCCTGGGAGGAATAAAAATACATCCAACCATAGGTAATACCAAAATGCATGCATGGCGACTGTGTATATAGCTTCCCACCCACCCTATTCCACCAAGACACACCCTTAACGCTTTAACTAAAGGTTACACTGATGACGCACACTCCGCTTTCTCTCCATTGGCATTTCCGCGCTAATCGCCCGGCGACGCCCTCAACTGAACGCAGATGGGGGACAGAGTGCAGGGTGAGGGGTGAGGAGAATTACCTTTCACGTTGATATCGATCCCAGGAATTGCTAGGATCTGGAGCAGTGTTTCAACTTGGTTCCTCTTGCAGGTTTGGTGGAGAACGGTCTCGCCTTCGCCAGGACCGCCACCGCGTCCACAGACAGAGAGGAGAGAGGAGGGGTAAAAAGAAAACGGAGAAATCCACAATGAGGGTGTGTCCTTCCCATGGTCCCTACGTGTGCCGCACAACTACACCAGGAAACAAGAATGTCCCCAATGCCCCCCCCCCCCCTCAAAAAAAGGACCTAAGAAAAAAGCGATCCTCATTGCGATTTAAGAGGAACATTTGAGAAACTAGGACAAATGTAAAAAGAAAAAAATTGCAAAGAAAGGAGGGTGAATTGGACTCCTTTATTGGAGCGATTTTCCACTTCCACACAAAATCCACAGAAAGTTAATAAATGAGCTGTGGGTGAGAGGAGATCCTCTGCCTGTGTTTCTGTATTGTTCCACCGCGGGAAGTTATGGCACAGAGAACAAGCACAAAGACTGGCAGGATTCTTGGGTTCAAAAGCTCCACTGGGCATTTCCAATGTACCACGTGATATTTAATCAGCAAACTACAACACCCAGACACAAAAGCCTCTAAAGGCTTCTATTTAGATTCCTCCCTGCCCCCATCCTCCCTCTGATACAATATTAAATCAGCAGTATAGATTAGACGGCCAATCCCACCCCCCCACCCCTTTTGTCATGTATGGCTGAACTTCACAAGAAAGTTAAAGGCCAGGCATGAGTGCCTCTGAGTTTGCCAGTATAATACAGGACTGCAAAGCCCCTAATAAAACGCTCTACTAGCCCTCTCCAGGACGCCGGCTTGGACATTGAGTCTCCAGCAGAGCAGAAAGAGCCCAGCATGGGGAGAACATAGACAGGGAGGAAAGACAGGCAGAGACAGGAGCAGAGTGAGGGCAGCGGACAGGAAACTGGAACAACGCTTGCTCCCTTTCAAGGCACAGAAAAATTATTGAATATGCTGCCCGGCTTGAGGAATGCCTTTTCTCCAGAGGAGGGGACAGCATTGAAGGCGTTAATTGATTCCCACGGGACGAACGGTGTAGAGCGGGACATCGAGGAAAAATTGATGGTTTATCTGGAAGAGGAACAGCTATGGTGGAACGGACGGGGAACAGACGTACTCTTCTTGCAGGGTCAATATGCGGAAGAAAGCCACAGAGCAGAAGGTGGCTAGAAGTTTCGTGGCGTATGTCTGAGATCTCCAGTGCCAAGTTACCTTACTGAATCAAGGTCATAAACATGGTACGTTCCCCCAAACACACAGAAAATCCAACATGAACTCTTCCCGCTCGGTAAGTGGTTTGGAAAGCCCCGCTGTCTGCTACGTCCACCTGGACCACCTGACTACAGCGAGGCAGGTGGGACTAAGGGCCAGTCTTGGCCCTGTAAGACACGTCCCCTCAGAGTTTCTGGTCCTCATCAATGTTCTTACACCCTGCAGTGACAAACACACTGGACACAAAATGGCTGACAGAGCCACAGGTACTAATGAAACATCCCCATCAATTTCTCTATAGACCAAAAGAATATGGATTAATAACCCAAAGAAAATCTCAGTGGGAGGAAAGAACATCTTATAAGCATAAAAATAATCATATGTGTAGATATATAAAAAACACAACACATACACACACAGTACATAATACTATGAGCGAAAAACACAGAGGCCACGTACTGAAGTCCAAGTCAGCCATAATTAGTTGTTCTACGCTGTGGCAGGTCAGCGATCTACACGGCACGTCTTACCATTACGGCCTCTAAAACGGCGTGATTAAACACCCATTCCCCAGCTCCCCATGTGTACCCATCCTCGCAAATGCCAAGCCCAATCCACGCACTGTTAAATCACTTTAATGGCTCCAATTTGGACACAACGCCTCCATTATAGGGGTAATTGCACGCTCAGCATTTACAAGCATGGAAAGAATAAATCCGCCTGTCCTTTTCCACATATCCTTCTAACAATGCCCCATTTCACTCTTTAATAGAAAAGTTAAACGTACGTGTTGCTCACTTAGTATACGTATCCGTGCTGGAGAGCTTCTGGCTTCTTTTTTTTTTTAAACCCGCTTTTAGACTAATAGTTTCCAATAGAAATGCTCTTCATCTAAATTGTGCGGAAAACTCTTTGTGCGACTGTAGAATGTCCCTCTTACGCAGGCTTGATCGGACATGTTGAATGCTGATTGGCCACAATTATAAATGAGTTCAGACCGGTGACCCTTGGCCATCTTGGATTTAGATTTAGAGTAATAAGACTTGCCGTATACCACTAATATAGCATGGGGAAGACCTGTTCTTAGGCATGATGCAGTGTGGAACACCACTCAAATTCCACCAACCTCTGACATGCCTTATTACTGTGATAAACTAGTTCCTCTCTGAAGAAGAAGCCAGTTTGGCATAACAATGTCAGCGACCTCCATCCTGTGCTGCCAAAGAATAGGCAAAATGTATCTCTGCCTTAGGTTCAGCGAGGTCCAACCGTTCCTGGCCTGGAAGTATTTCCTCCAGCCGTTTTCCCTCGCAAGCCTTTCTCAGGTTGCCAATGCCATCAGAACAATAAAAAATTGAGTATGTCATGCTACAATACAAAAGAAAATGCTAAGTGAATCTCAAAGATGCTCCAAAACAACCACAGGGTTCTGGAAATGGCAAGTTCTGGAAATGGCAGGTCTTGACTTGAGGGTCCTCCACAGAGGACAGAGTTTGAGGCAGTTCAGGAAGGTGGGTGCAGCGGACAGGGTTTGAGGCAGTTCAGGAAGGTGGGTGCAGCGGACAAGGTTTTGAGGCAGTATAGAAAGGTGGGCGCAGCGGACAAGGTTTTGAGGCAGTATAGAAAGGTGGGCGCAGTGTACAGGGACTTAAGGCAGTTCATGAAGGTGGGCGCAGTGAGCACTTCATGAGTCATCTTTATTGCATAGGAACAGAGGAACAGCCTAAAGCTGTTCTATATTGGCTATAACACCTCCACCCATGCATAACAGCTTAAAAATAACCTGCCAAGTTTGGGTTCCTAAGGCTGGTGTATCAGACAAAATGCTACCCCCATATAACACGAGTACGACACAACATTTATCCTTTTAATTATGTTGGCAACCAGTTAATACATAGACATACGTCTTATAGAATGTATAGAAAACCTTCTCAAGACTTATAGACTGTATTCAAAACCTTCTCAAGACTTATAGACTGTATTCAAAACCTTCTCAAGATTTATAGACAATTTTATATACAGCCTATAAGGATTGCAAAGGTTTTGTATACAGCCTATAAGGCGGGAGAAAATCTTGTATACAGCCAATAATGCTTGAAGGTTTTGTATACAGTCTATAAGGATTGCAAAGATTTTGTATACAGGCTATAATGCTTAATAAGGTATTGTATACAGGCTATAATGCTTGAGAAGGTTTCGTATACAGCCAATAATGCTTGAAAAGGTTTTGTAGACAGCCATTAATGCTCGAAGGTTTTGTAGACAGCCAATAACGCTCAAAGGTCTTGTAGACAGCCAATAACGCTCAAATGTTTCGTATACAGCCAATAATGCTTGAAGGTTTTGTATACAGCCAATAATGCTTGAAGGTTTTGTATACAGACAATAAGGATTACAAAGGTTTTGTATACAGGCTATAATGCTTGAGAAGGTTTTGTATACAGGCTATAATGATTGAGAAGGTTTTGTATACAGCCAATAATGCTTGAAGGTTTTGTATACAGCCTATAAGGCTGGAAAAGGCTTCATAAGGTCCCACACTTCACGGAGCACATCAGAGCAAATACCAAACAATGACCACCAAGCAACTAAATGTAGACTAAGAATTGTGTTGAGGTATAGATCTGGAGAATGTTAGTAAATGGAATGGTCTCTTCTTATTTTTTAAAATAATAAAAATTCAAAAGAATGTCACATGGTGGAGAAGAGGAAACCTTCTCTATTACTACTCGTTAACAAACCCTGATGTGATATGGGGTAGAATATAAAGTAAGGCCATCTGAATCAACGCAATATATTAAAGCACATATTAAACAGGAACGATATGAAGGTAGAGGCGTCTGGACCACAGCCAGTTGTACTAAGTACTACAGGTTGGAACGTCTGAAATGAGTGTTCTTCCAACGTACAAGGAAGCTTTATGCTAGCCCTCAATACGCTCAATGCTAGTTACGTCCGGCGCTAATCCCAAGAGTCTAGTCAGAGAGGAACCTTCACCGAGGGACTGCAGTGCCCCAGAGCACACAGACAGGGCAGAAAAACACCTTCCTAAAGGGGAGCAGGACTAGCGGCGATGCATGCTGATGACATGCGGCACGGGAAAAATAGGAAAGCAAGATGAAATCGGTGTGTGAGAGAGAGAGAGAGAGTGAGTGAGGGAATGTGCCGATGGTTCATCAAAAATTCATGTGGAGCGCATCGGTATAGAGATCACGTAGTGGAAAAACAACCTGCGAAGAGCCTTGAGACCCGCGCCTCTGCCTGCCCTACCCTCCACCCTGGCTCCCGGGCTCCGGCACGGGGCTTTTCTGATCAGGTGTACGAGGGAGATATGAGCGCTGACACCTCGGAGAGTTCACGCCGAGTGCCAAGCCTCTAATTGCAGGAAGTTCCGCAACACAGTCAGTCACTTCAACGGCGTGGCCATAACTGCTTGTTTAATATTCTTAAAGGTGGCATCTGACCACCGTTGTGGCCCCAATGTGGTTTCTGTTGGACTTCTTTCATCCGTCATTTGCGGAATTTGTCTTTTATCCTGTCTTTTATCCTGTGTTTATTTTATTTCATTATTCAGAAATATGGATGACAAACCGACACAGAAATAAACAGCGCAATGGGAATTTCAGGGAACGCCAGAGGTAGAGAACCAAGGTGAGCCCTTTGTAGACGAAAGCAGCAGAGATCCTGCTGAATTCCACCTCTACCAACAAAACCTGCACCATCACAGCTTCTGGACAGTTGACTGGTGGTGTTGGCATATTATGCAAATGTGTGTCTTTATAAATAATTATTGGGCTTTGCTCTTGATTAAATTCAAACTGATGACTCTATTCTTATAGTCTTGAAAATGTGCAGAGCAGTGTGTGTGTGTGTGTGTGTGTGTGTTACCTGCCATGTTGACTCGGTTTAAACCTTTGGGGATGTTCTTCTTCCCTGGGCCTGCTCGGTTAACCAGACCGCTGGGCATTCTGGGTAAAGACAGGAGACAAGGTCAGGGGGCATTTTAACAAGGTCATCTAACAATAGACGTATCTTCAAAATATTTAACACACTCCCCCAAACATTTCCCCCCAAAACGTAACCTTGTCTCACAAACTACACCGTAAACCTACCAATACGCCAAACCAAAGCAGAAAATAGCTGACAAAATGTCCCCGTGAGGTAGTTTCCCATATCACTATCCTTGCAGGGATTTCTGGTGCCCATCAGAATAGTAACAGTCGCTTCCCCGCGAGGGAATAGAGCAGTACAGCAGTAAGTACCTGGCCAGGGCCACTCTGAGCAGTGATTCACTCAAACAGACTAGCAGAGAGAAACTCCCAGCTCACTATTTTAATGGCCATCACTGCCACCTAGCAAAGCCCCGGCTCTCATACACAGAGCAGTTTCACTTGTCTTCGGCAGTTTTTTTCTATTCTGTTGGAGAGTGAAGCGGGGCTCTGACGGAATGGATCCAGGATTGTGGTGTAGCAGGGCAAGTTCATACTCTCGTAACAAGGAGTTCAATGTTTCCAACAGTATTAAAGACGACCTTGGTAAAGTTCATCGGTGTTGCACCCTCGGCAACAACTACAACGTACGACCCGGCCGCAGAACAGCTCAGCCCGGACCGCAGCTAGGAGACGGCTAACCCAGTTCGCCCCCACACGGTGGGGGCGGAGGCATCAGCCAACCCTGCTTCCGGCGCAGTTTCCCGCACACTTAGCGAGTTAAACACCAGCCGAGTCAAGTCAACGGAGAAAAGGGAGATTATTACGAGGGGAACATAAAGAGAAAGCAAAAACGAGTCCTTCAAAGCCGCCTAGCGCTAATAGCCGCGCGGCTGTTAGCGGTCCTGTGAGGGAGAGCGTGGCGAGGAGGCGTCTGAAGCGTGGGTGACAGGGATGGGGGGGGGCGCGCTTTACCACGGGGGAAGCCTGCTTGTTCCTTGGTAATTGGGTTGTTCATTCAGAACCCGGGCGGAATCTCCCGGCAGTGCGGTAGGAACAAGCGCCGCCTGTCACGTAGCTTGTTATTACCAGGGGGCGCCGCTAAAAGATGGAAAATGCCGCGCGCGCAGGGAGATAAAAGGGTAGAGAGGACTGCGGCTAATCTCATCCCACTTAACCCACAAGTCCTCGGTCCACATCGGGTGGCTGGCAACAGACTTTACTTGGCAAGTCTGGCGAATCCGGATTTCCCTCATTCCCATACATGCTATGGGGATCATCATTCCGTCATTCTGGCTCCAGGATCTCGACAAGCCCCGGGGCAGTGTATACTAAGCCATACACCAACACTGAATACATACACCAGCACACATTGTACAAACACACCAGACTCCACAGGGTGTCATTGTGAACTCTCAGGAATCTGACTCTGACTCTCAGGAATCTGACATTTCTCTCATTTAACTTCACTCACATCAACCTAAATGCGCCCCCCCCCCCACCATTTCATTCCAGTCATGAAAGCAGATTTATTTAAGGAATGCAGGGATTCACTGTGTACTTGTACAGTAACATGTGTGATGGCAAGAGAGAAAAAGAGGAAAAACCGAACCGAGAGATATGGTGTGACCAAGAAAGAGATATAGTGGAACCAAAAAAGAGATATAGTGGGAACAAAGGAGAGATACAGTGGAACCAAAGGAGTGATACAGTGGGACCAAAAGAGAGATACAGTGGGACCAAAAGAGAAATACAGTGGGACCAAAAGAGAAATACAGTGGGACCAAAGGAGAAATACAGTGGGACCAAAGGAGAGATACAGTGAGACCAAGAGAGAGATATAGTGAGACCAAGAGAGAGATATAGTGGGGCCAAAAGAAAGCAACAGAGAGAGAAACTGAGTGAGAAAGACAGCAGGTAAGCAAATGAGAGAGAGCGAGTGAGTCGGAACTACAGACTCAGGCCGACTGATAGAAAAAGAGTGAAAAAAAAGACAGACAAAGATAGAAACAGAGTGAGAGACAGAGAGACAGCTAACAAGAGAGCAGCAGAG
Organism: Novumbra hubbsi; assembly: GCA_016801125.1. Lineage (NCBI taxonomy): Eukaryota > Metazoa > Chordata > Actinopteri > Esociformes > Umbridae > Novumbra > Novumbra hubbsi. The sequence goes on along the minus strand of JACXGK010002163.1, from coordinate 13,642 downwards.
AGAAAGGGAGAAAAAGCGACAGAGAGGGTGTAATGACCAACCCAAACGGGCTCAAACAGAAAAGCAATAAGCTCTGCTTGATTAAGCCAGCAGGAGGAACATGGCTTCAATTATGGAGAGACCCCCGCCAGCCTTGGTCTGGACTTGTGCCCTGACGGCAAGCTGTCCCCACAGGAGGAGTCGGGGAAAGGAAGGGGGAGAGGTATAACTAAATGCAATATGCCCCCCCCATCTCAGAATAGTTACACATTTATATTTTTGTCTAAGTGAGTTAGCATTACGGCTGTCTTTGGTTCCATTGCAGAGCAAAGTAAACGCTTGTGAATGGTGGCCACGTGAGGGGATAGGGGCTGAGACTGGTCTCTGAGTGAACCGCTGACCCTGAGATTACCCTTATCCTAAACCCCCCCCCCCATCCACCGCCAGCCTGTCTAGGCCAACGACACGCTGTTAAACAGCCGCAGCAGCCTGGCATGGGACCCGGGTGGAGGTGAACTGGGGTGTCGTGCGACGGAGGGAGGAGAGCTCCTCGCCACGTGTCCCCCCCCTCCTTCCCCTCAACCCATCACCTCCCCTGTGCGCTCCTTGGCTTCCCTGCTTTAGTCCTGCCGGTCAGCTGGCCGGCTGGTCCTCGGGATGGGTGGGGGCGGACAATCAGACAGACACAACCAGGCAAACTCACTCTGTTATTGTCCCGGTGTGTTCAGGCTCAGACCGGGGGCTACTGCGGTCCGACTGGGGGTCTCCTCCTGCCCTGACCGCACTCAGCTCCCCCAGACAAGCCAGGTAGGAGAACTGCCGGGACACAAGCAGACACACAACAGGGTGGCGATTACACTGGTAGGACACCCGGTAAAAACAGGCAGGACGGTCGAACCGGGACGCGGCCATAACGTACAATCTTCCTGAGCGACAGTGGCTTCGTCCCCAACGTGATGTGGTTCCTGCAGCACAGGGCCCTGAAGATGGAGTCAGCCGTGACCATCCGGAACCTAGTCGAGACTATCCCTTGGACAAACTCTTGCAGCACGTCTAGGGGCAGGTCTGCGGAAGGACACAGGTTCCTTCACACCCTCCTCATTGACACCAATAGCATGCTGTTTGGCAGTCCTTCAGACCGTGGGTGGACAGTGGGGTGTCAGCGCGGAGTGGCGTACCCAGACAGAGGACGGCCACGTGCTGGGACAGGTCCTCCAGGCCTCTCACCACCAAGCTTCGGTTGAGACGGCTGTGCCTGTGACACCAGACGTCCACCACCACACCCAGCATGTCCTGAAGGGTCAGTACCAGCCTCTGCCTTCGGCTCCTCTCTACGTCCCACGCCGGAACCTGCACAGCACACACGGCAGCCACAGGAATGAGCAGGACGAGACTGAACAGGACGGGTTGTAGAAATGGTTTATGTGTCTGTGTCGTTAAGGACATAGCCCCAGGGTATGTGGCTGACATGTTGAGGATATAGGCCTAGTGCATGTGGATATGTCATTGAGGATATCGGGCTTGTTTATATAGCTATGTCAGTGAGGATATAGGCCTAGTTAGTATGTGGCTTTGTTGTTGAGCATATAGACCCAGTGTATGTGGCTTTGCTGTTGAGCATATAAACCCAGTGTATGTGGCTTTGTTGTTGAGCATATAGACCCAGTGTATGTGGCTTTGTTGTTGAGCATATAGACCCAGTGTATGTGGCAATGTCGTTGAGGACATTAGACTAGCGTATGTGGCTGACAAATTGACGATATAGGCCTAGTGTATGTGTTGATGTAGAGCTTTCAGTATAAGCATTGGAAAAAACACTAGTCAGAAACAGTAACTGGAAAATGATTTACCTCACCAACAGAGCTCATCCACTTTGACGCCTCGACTAGAAGCTCGACAAGCTGCTTCACGGGCCTGGACCCTAGCGTGGACCAATCCCACACACTCCAGAACACACGGTTGAGGAGGTTGGACTCCATACCTCCAGCTTGTCTAGGGGAGAGAACATGGCCCCTTTGTGTTGTATTGTTTGGACCTAAAACTAATCTAAACCGTTTCAGAAACTGGGTCTCGCAGCACGCCAGAAAGACAGCTATGACCCGCAGGTAATAATTACCCATCGTCAGCAGCGGGCAAGTCGCATTTGAAGAGTTTCACCGCAAAGGTCTGCAGGTCGCCGTGGAAGCGGAGGAGCTCAGGGTAGGCGGTCTTAGGGAATGGGTGACAGGTGAGCTTGCTGCCCATACAGAACCTAGAGAAACACAGGAGGGTTAAGCACCTTGATCACGAGCACAACTAAATATTTACATCTATTTATTTTTTTGTGGTTAGAAGCAGCACATTCAATGTTTAACCTGGTGGACTACCGGCTTCTGCTGTCCTCATAGACCAGCGATGATACTATAATACTTCACTCTTTATAAAAATAAAAAAAACAACATAGTGTCTACGTAAAGTCTTGGGCCACCAGAACAGATTCAGTGCATATATGGACCTCACGGGAGGGCTGGAACACCATTGTTCCAAAAGATATTCCCATATTTGGTGTTTTGATAATGGTGGTGGTGGTGGAGAGCACTGTCCAACACATCTGTCCAAAAGAAGGCGTAGGAATAGGTTTACACCTGCTGAGCTGATCCTCGTACAACCATTCAGTGATCCCCCATGCCACCTAACTCAGCATTTTTGTTTTTTACATGCCACAGACGATGACAGGATGTTAATCGCTCAATTGTATAACACAGAAGCCTTGAGTGGGAGCATCTGCATTTGTTATGTTCCTCCACTCATTTATTCAGGTTCTCCTTAATGTCACCTGTCTGGATATAATACAGCTGTGCTCAAATGTTTGCATACCCTTGGAGAATTGGTAATATATGTACCGTTATTAAAGAAAACATTAGTGAGCAGGCAAAACACATTTTGTTTATTTCTTATGGGATTTATGTTCAACCGTAGGTCATAACAAAAAGGCTCAATTGTAAAACACAATAATTATTTTTTAAATGACCCCTGTCCACAAGTCTGCCTACCCTTCATTCTTAAAACTGTGTGTTGCCCCCTTTAGCAACAATGAGAGCATGCGGTCTTTTGTAATAGTTGTTTATTAAGCCCCAAATTCTTGCAGGTGGCATAGCTGCACCTTCGTCTTGGCAAAATGCCTCCAGGTCATGCTAAGTCTTTGGTCATCTTGCATGAACCGCAGGTTTGAGATCTCTCCAGAGCGGCTTGATGATATTATGGTCAGGAGACTGTGATGGCCACTCCAGAACCTTCACCTTTTTCTGTTGTAACCACTGGAGGGTCAACTTGGCCTTGTGCTTAGGGGTATTGTCGTGCTTGAAAGTCCAAGAGAGTCCCATGCGCAGCTTTCATGCAGAAGAATGCAAATTGTCTGCCAGTATTTTCTGATAACATGCTGCATTCATCTTGCCATCAATTTTCACAAGATTCCCTGTGCCTTTAGCACTCACACACCCCAATAACATCAGTGAGCCACCACCATGCTTCACAGTGGGGATGGTATTCTTTTCACTATAGGCCTTATTGACCTCTCTCCAAACATAGCGCTTATGGTTGTGACCATAAAGCTCTATTTTGGTCTCGTCACTCCAAATTACAATTTGCCAGAAGCTGTGAGGGGGGTCAAGATGTCGTCAGGCACATTGTAACCGGGCTTTTTTGTGACATTGGCGCAGTAAAGGCTTCTTTTTGGCAAGCCGACCATGCAGATTGTGCTCCTGGACACAACCACACCGTCTGGTTCCAGAGCAGCCTGTATTTCCCCGGAGGTTACCTGTGGGTTTCTCTTTGTATCCCCAACAAGCCTTCTGGCCGTTGTGGCTGAACTCTTTCTTGGTCCACCTGACTTTGGCTTTGTATCAAGAGATCCCCAAATAGTCCCCTTCTTGATGAAGTGATGAATCAGTACAGACTGACATTTTCAAGGCTTTGGATATCTTTTTATATCTGTTTCCATCTTTATAAAGTTCCATTACCTTGTTTCGCTGGTCTTTTGACAGTTATTTTCTGCTCCCCATGGCTCAGTATCTATCCTGCTCAAGTGCATCCACGTGAGAGCAAAAAAGCGAGTTGACTATTTATACAGACACTAATTGAAGTACAAAATTAACCTTTAATTTCTATTTGAACCAGTGTGTGTCATCTTGTGTGTCTGTAACAAGGCCAAACATTCAAGGGTATGTAAACTTTTGATCGGGGCCATTTGGGTGATTTCTGTTATCATTATTTAAAAAGGAGCCAAACAACTATGTGATAATACACGGCTTCATATGATCGCTATCCTTAACTTTTGCATAATCAGTCATATTTCCAAAATTTTACAATTTCTGCCAGGGTATGCACACTTTTGAGCGCAACGGTATATATATATATATATATATATATATATATGGTATACAAAATGTGTCATATGATATATGGAATAATTAATGATATATTATGGATGTATTGATATATTGATGTTTACCTGAATGATGTCTCCAGATAAGGCCAGGAACCCTTCATACACTGAGGGCACTGGAGAACCGTCAAGAAAAAACTCTCAGTTGACTTGGAACACCAGGGCGGGTTGTTCCTTAGGATGCTTCTGAGAACAGTGTGGAACATGTTGTAGAATAAAGGTTTGTCTTTCCCCTAGACGGGGGATGAGGTACCCATTAGTAGTCTGGAAAAAAATAATTTTTTTTTTAACACCGCAAACACAGACACAGAGAGTCCCTGAGTTCTTACATGAAGAGCGTGTTGCATCATTGGCTTAAGAAACAAGGCTGGAGGGAGCTTTCCGGGCTGCAGATCGGTATGGAGCTCCTCCAAAGCATTGGTGAAGAAACCACACTCTGTGAGATTCTGCACATTGCAAAATCTGACTACAGAACTCTAAGGGGACAGCGAGAGACGAAGGGGGAGAAGAATCAGAGAACGCAGTTTTAAAAAGAGAGAACGATAGAGAGAACGGTACAAGATAGGGGTAGTGACAGGCAGGACGTCAGATGTTCCTTGGGTCATCTCGTTAACTGTCACTTTTTACATAATGGCGTGGCCTTCTGTATATTACACGGTGGAAAATCCACTTGGGAAAGTATCAGTGGGACTACCCTTAATAGGTCTGCCAATCACGCTTTACCAATCAGCTGGCAGCACTGGTTAAATCAGGTGACCCGGATATGATGTATTCATGCACAAAATGTCACCTTACAGTGTGGCGCCTGACGTAAAGGAAATTGAATGACCTGATCTCCTCTGACAAATCCCATATTCATTTTACAGCTGTGTAATACCGATGTATGGTAGTGGTATTATAATGTCTGGAGCATATCTGCATACATGAAAGTGCAGTACGGAGGTATTGTAACTCATGGTCTCTGGGAGCCTTCTCAGCTCTTCTCTGAGTCTTCTACCATTCTGCAAGAAACATGGAGAAGGTCACATACTATCAGTCCATTGATTGAAGTGACTGGAGGTTTCACATGATTGACAAGTGTTTCCAAAAATAAAGTAGCATAGTAGCATCAAATGTTTGGACACAAAAACTATTCAATTACATATATGTAATCATGCAGCAACCAAAACGTGTTAAATAAATCAAAATAATTGTATATTTGTCAAAGTAGCCACCCTAGTGCACTCTTGGCATACCCTCAACCATCTTCATGATTGTGTTGTTTCTCAGTATTATTCTACAAAAAGGCTCTTGAAGAAAGGGTGTCCAAACATTTAACTGTTGTGCATATATACACACCAGTTATATACAGCAAAATATATATATATATCTGCATTTAGCAAAATCACTCTCACCTCTATTTGAAAGATGTAGTCCCTGGCCTCCATCTCTATCTCTGAGAAGTCTGAGGAGAGAGTGTCATTCATAGATATAAGTTCTGTGATTCAAATATTTGTTGTCAATAAAATTGTTTGATATAGGTTCTCCACTTCTTCCTTTGGCTAACAACTGTTAGCTAAAGGTACATTTTGTCCTTTAGGTCTAAATTAGGATCTTCCCTAAACAATAACAATGCTGTCACAGGAGCAATCCAGAGCTAGCTAACAACAAGCCTCTAGCTATTTTCTATTTGTATTAACCATAGGCATAACAGATGTAATCTGTGGTATTTTATCTGTGTGGTATTTTATCTTTTGGCATCTTTTAGTCCTTGAATAGGGTTGATCTGTTATGGCACACCGCCTTTCTGTGTCTCCTCAGGCTCATATTTTGTCTCTCTCCACTGGCTCAACACCTGTACATGTCTCCGTATGCGCCTATTTTGTCTGTCTCTCCACTGCCTCAACACCAGTACATGTCTCTGTAGGTTCATATTTTGTCTGTCTCTCCAATGGCTCACCACATGTCTGCGTCCCCTCTGGATCATGTTTTTTCAGTTTCTTGACTGAGTCATTTTTTGACCGTCTCTCCACTGGCTCATCTCCTGTGTGCGTCTCCACTGGCTCATCTCCTGTGTGCGTCTCCACTGGCTCATCTCCTGTGTGCGTCTCCACTGGCTCATCTCCTGTGTGCGTCTCCACTGGCTCATCTTCTGTGTGCGTCTCCACTGGCTCATCTCCTGTGTGCGTCTCCACTGGCTCATCTCCTGTGTGCGTCTCCACTGGCTCATCTTCTGTGTGCGTCTCCACTGGCTCATCTCCTGTGTGCGTCTCCACTGGCTCATCTTCTGTGTGCGTCTCCACTGGCTCATCTCCTGTGTGCGTCTCCACTGGCTCATCTTCTATGTGCATCTCCACTGGCTCATCTCCTGTGTGCATCTCCACTGGCTCATCTCCGGTCAGTGTCTCATCAACCTTACCCTGTGTCAAGGTCAAACCCATCGAAGAACACACTTCCTCCTAAAAAACAAAAGCATTGGGGCTTATCAATGAACTACCAGCCAGTGTAGAGTTTTATTCAGTTAATAATTTAACGTCTGTAGTGGCTTACCCCCAACAGGTAATGGGCAATGTGTGTTATGGTGTAGCATGGTGCAAAGACATTTTGGGTCTTCACATACTCTGCCACATGGTTGGTCAACACATGTGTCACGTCAGCATTAAACGGAGGCGGGCTTGAGTACACCGTGGCCTTTCCCGCGCTAAGGATTCTGAAAAATAAATTATGACGGACAAATGGGTGAAAGACACAACCCTTGTGCAATATTTAAATTGGCCAATATTGTGTTGAATTTGAAACTATGGACATGATGTCAATTAAATGTCAATTCTGGGGATCACCTTCTAAAAATGTCTCTCTGAGATGGCTTGATGATCAGGAGGACGCCCCAGCCTTGGAAAGCACCAGCCACTGCACCGCTGGTGACCCTCTCCCGCCACACCCTCACTGAGTTAACGGCCCCAGGAACATCGCACGAGGAGTCCAGCTCGTAGGGCTCCTCTGGCAACCACGAGCCATTCTTAGCAGAGTCCAGAACATAGTTTGGATTCACAATCCACTTGCCTGACAGCCAAAGAAGAGAAGCAACAAACACAGTGGTGAAATCTGAGAGACCCTACAGCTGTATAATCCCTCTATGACAGTGACGGGGTACAGCGGTGCCCCACGAACCCCCTGACAAGTTAACATCATTTAAGAGATCAAAAGTGATTTGCCAAATAAGTTATGAGTCTGTACAGCCATTAATAGAATCACTCAAAATCTGATACCATATATCCCTTACTGTATATGCCTGAGTCGTAAACTCAGTTTGCTCCACTTCTGCACAGAACTCACTAAGTAACTCACCTCATGTCAAATCAAAGGAAATGCTTTTATAGATTTTGATGTTTTAAGCTTGTAAAGAAAATAAAATGAAAGTGCTTAAACATCTACGGTCAACTGTAAGACACCCTTGAGTATTGATGTCTATATGCTTTGTATATGCAGATTGTGTTATAAGAACATCGCTATCGGCCAACAACGTTGCATCTTTGATTGCACTGCACACATACATCCTCACTAACCTCCAGCACAGGCTGCCAGGAACTTCTCACTGGCCATGGGGGCATGGGTGACAATGAGATGAGTGGTGAGATTGTCAAAACCCTGGAACAATCAACAAATCAGATGCAACTCAATCAAGGTAAGGTACAAAGCCATGTGATCAACCAAGTGCATTAAATATAACACAATTGTCAAAACTTACTTTTAATAGCCAGTTAGAATAAAATATAAAGGTAAAATTACTTTATACTATAGCAGATTATGTAGGATAACACCCCCCCCCCCCAAAAAAACAAAGAAAATAATATGTTGATGATTTATGCATCACTGATTTTCATAGGTGTATTGCACATTCTCAGTGAATGTGGTGAAGGGAAGTAAAGCCGGAAAACTGGCTTTATAATAATAATATGTTGATGATTTATGCATCACTGATTTTCATAGGTGTATTGCACATTCACAGTGAATGTGGTGAAGGGAAGTAAAGCCGGAAAACTGGCTTTACCCCTAAAAGAATCTAGGCAAATGGGGTGCCCCTAATACTTTAGGAAATTGGAGGTCAAGGGTTTATCAACAAAATAAATCCAAAAACCAAATGAAACTTTCCGGAATACCCATTTTAAATAGTTCTTTATATGAATGGTCTTGGAACAGACAGATGCCACCCGGCTCTCAATGGCCGAGAGTACTCCTGAGAAACAGTAATGTGGTTGCCTAAAACTCCATGGGACTTGCAACCCACACCATATTGAATCAATATGCTGCAATTAAATAACACTAAGTAAAAAAAAAAAAATGTAGAACGTCTAGCCATTTTTGTCAACACTTACTGAGCCACCAATGTACTTCCCACCCAGCTGATGAATTCTCTCGAGCAACAACCCCTTCTTATAGAGATTCTTGATCCCGGACACTTGAAAAACGTGCTTAGTGTCCACCATCCTGATTAACAACAATTGCATGACGTTTAGCCTCAGGTACAATAAATGGTCAGCACAGTAATCAAGACAGTAACACGCTATTGCAGAAAAACACGCGATTGCATAAAATATTGTTATCTACTAAATATCTAAATGGAATGCCAACATTTAGGCTAAAACACCGCTCAAGCTGGGATTTTCCTGACATTTTACATAAACATGACATCACTGGAGATGTCAAGACATAATGGCTACCTAGCCAAACTGCGGTATCGTTCATACCTAACCAAACATACATCGTACAAGCACTAGGTATCGCATGGATATTTCTGAGACCCATTTGTCTAAAAATCGTAAAATCTGCATTGTAAATATGTTATTAGGTAACATTAGGTACCTCAACTCATGCATGTGATGTCCATACAAACTGGCTAGCAGTGGCTAGCTAGCGTCTAAACTGATTCAACTTTTACCCCATGTGACCCGAGACTTAACAGCAGATACCATTCTGCGAAGCGTCTTTTTTGTGAGATATTTTTAACAATATATCTCTCAACAATACTAAACTCTATTTCGTGGCTTTACAAATATATTTAATTTATAAAATCCCGCAGAAATATATAGTTGATTTGCCACGCCTTGTGATCGAAAATAAGATCTTCCAATCATAACAATGAAGTGCGGAAGGAAGGGGAGTACATACATTTTCTTTAAAACTCGAATTATTTTGTCATTGCATAATGGAGTTATAGATTATGCTAGTATTCAATTATTAATATGATTATAGCAATTGATACGTCATCACGTCCCTAAACATTTTAATACAGAAATAAAAAACAACATCCCCTAACATGTCTAAATAGTAAACTATTCCGACTGCGGAAGTTTTTCTGCTGTTGCTTCCGGGTGGTTGTTACAGACGCTTTATTGGGTGATTTGATTTAGATAGATTTTCTCACGGCTTGTGTAGCAATGTAGCAGATTGTAACAGATTTGCATTGACTGCAACCAAATGTGCGCTTTGATCGAGAGGTCTGTAGCCTTTCGTCGGTTTTAGCCTAAATTACAATGTTTTGATAGGTGTTTATTAACTCTCAGAGTCGTATTCTTAACATTGGTTCTTAATCGTTTTGACTATTTTGGCCAACAATACGGAGACTTTCTCATTTAATAAACGTATAGTGTAACTATGTACAATAATTGCGTTTGCACGTTTATGAAATCTGCCTATTTTTCCATTATATTGACATAAATTACTTAATACGGCAATCGAGTAGAGTGTAGGCTAGGTCTTACAGAGGATTTAAAATATCAACCAGTGGGATTGGGACACTGCCGACTGCTGTCATTAAAGTGCATTTAAATACATTTCTACACAGCTTGTGATTTGCACTGTAGCATGGACACAAGGCTCCTATATACAATGAAACAATGTTTGAGAGGTCCTCCAAATATTGGGCTCTAACCACCAATTTATATTTACTCTTATCATATAATCGTACATGGATAGTCACAGGATAATTCATCTGACTTGCCCAATAAAAATCCAAACTATTTGTCAATGTTTAAATGTAAGAAAGTATTAACCAAAAAATCTCATAAATATTTCTCTTTTTATTTTTGAATGGATGTCCAGATAGTTTGAAGTGAAATGGCATAATTGGAGTTTTGGTATCAGCATTTTGTCCAAATCACATTCCAGTGAATTTAAAGAGACTGAAATTATCTACAGCCTAAGGTAAGCTTTTGAACTACTCAAGTTTGTGTATCGTTATTTATAACACTTCTATTATCTCACACATATATATATATATATATATATATATAATATTATTGTTATAGCTACCCTAACTCCTCTTACAGTTCTTGCACTGCGGGGACATGACATGCATCCAAATGTGAGTCTCGTTTCCGATTGCGTTGCTATTGTTTTGTGGAAGGTTTCGAAAATATTCACGTTTCTGTGGCAAAAAAATGGGCACTCTGAACGATGGGTTGCTAGCCACCCTGAAGGCCGGTTAACTAGCAACATGTACAAAGTGGCGCCCCATCGTGACGTCAGCTCTAGTTTGGCAACGGTTTGGCCACCGTTGAGACCGCTCTCTCAAACCCTCAGTTTCGTAACACTCCGCGAGTTCCACGATGTGCCCAACGAGGTATGTTAGAGCGAAAACAACCTGCTGTTTTTAACCTGCTGTTAGGAGTTTTACTGCTTTATCTGTGTTACTTACTGCCAGTACAGAGCTGGACACCAGATACAGAAGGTGCGACTGCAAGCACACTTTACAATTTCTCCAATTTCTCACTTTTTTTGTTTAAAAATATTTTTACTTACATGGGACTGATTTACCATCCCACCCAAACAAACTGATATATTACAGATGCCCAACAAGTACAATATCATTGTCACAATTTAAGAGTGTTATTCTGACCTTATAGTTTGGAAATATCTTAATGCCTAAAGTGTGTTTGTCATTATTGTGACCTATTTCATTGATAAATCTGTCATGGTGTTTATGCCTACTTGCTATAGTGGTCCATATTTGACTTGTAGCCAAGTGATCAAAAGGTTGCTGGTTTGAATCCCAGAGTCGACAAAGTGCATTATACATGCGGTGGACAGATAAGATTACTAATAAGTTATTTTAATAAATAATAGGTTATTTTCATAAAAGTTTCCAGTCCCTTGTTAAATGATTATCATTATTGTCTTCCTCTTATGCATTTTAGATTTTTCGGAATGTGTGTAACAGAAGACAGACATTTATGGAAGGTTTCAAGCTCCTGTCCACTGTTCATTTTGCTCTTTGTGTCCAGCTGGTACTTTACTTGAATGAAAAGAGATCCAGCACACTGCAATGCCCAAATAGTGCACACTATGTTGCGTTTACTTTTTTTGGCCAATGAAATCAGCTCCAGTAATTGCAATAGGAAAATATCTGACATACAATTAGGAGGAAAAAGATAAAAATTTGCCTGACTGTGTTGAGGTAACCCATAAGGATTACCAGTATCATTCAATCAATCGAATTTATTTACGCAAAAGATACTTAATACAAATACCCAGCCTGAAACCCTAAGGAGCAGGAAGCAATTGATGCACAGTGGCTAGGAAAACCTCCCTAGTAGGGTCAGAACCTAGGAAGAAACCTGTAGATAAGCCAGGGTCTGTGAAGTGGCCTGTCCTTTTCATGCTATGCTGGCTGAATATAATAAGAATGCCTTGCCTTTTGGGGCTACGTTATAACATAATGTCGCCATCTGTATAACTTCCCAGTTCTGATCTTTTAATCAATTATTGCAAAACAAGCTGACCCGAGAGATGAAAAGACCAGTAAGTGAATAAGATGATCAGATTTGGTCTGCGTGTTAAAACACAGCCATATGAAATTAAACAATTAATACTTTCATAATGAATTCATGACTATTAATAATAAAGCTACATCACCAAACAACAATATTCTATTACAACTGGTATTAGTTCCAGTTTCCTGTATAATTATAGTAAAAAGAAGCAGACTGAGATGTGTACAGTATTGAATGAAATAAGCTTTAGTTAATCAAAATAATGAAATAAGAAAAAAACACTAGTCCGCTACATTTCTTACTGCTCAAACAATAATTGTTTACTTAGTATTTCCCAGGTATAATAGTGAGAACAGAAATCATTCTCTTAAACATCCGAACATGAACGAGAAAAAAAATCGAATATAAAACTGCTTATTAATTTATCATGTTTCCCTAAATGTCGAGGTAAGGGGCCCTCTTTAAAGCAGTGTTGACTTTAAGTTGACTTGCTCTAAGTGGCTCTAAAATGGCATCTTGGGAACGAGCTGCTAAATAATCCAGAACCAACACGTTACTTTAAATGGGACTGTGTGAGAGGAGACAGACCGCGGGTTCTCTCAGAGAGCCCCTGTCATCCCAGTGGCAGCAGTCAGACATACACTGGGGCTCCTCAACATCTGCCTTTAAAACAGATCATGACAAGACAAAGGAGATCCACTGCTTCACTGCTAATGAGCCCCTGTGTGGTGGCAGTGTGAACCTCTCGCTCAAGTCGCACGTGTAACACACACACACAAAGGCATTGATGCATACCCTGTATACCACACAATCATCATCAGACTCTGTCTTGCACGCACACACACACACACACACACACGTTCATGTAATTACATTGTCGGGTCCCTAATCCGTCGATTGAAAATCTACATGTCTCCAGAAGTCACTCTATAAACTGTCCCCGACAGAGAGCGCACCCAGGCTGATGATGATGACGGTGATGACGAGAGAGACAGAGAGACGGAGGAAATAATAAAGTACAAGCTTAACTACAGAGGCTGTCGAGTGAGGAAAATAATATTTGTCCAACTGGACAGGCCTCCCTTAGTGCTGGCTGAATGAATGTTGAGCTTTCTGTCTGACGTGTCAGGGAGGAAGCACCGCGTACGGCAGGCTGCTTGGACTTTGACAGGGATTATTAAAACCACGGCAGATGAAGAAGGGGGGGGGGGGGGGGGAGGGAGGAAGCCAAATTGACACTGACACTCTCCATTACGTCCCACTTGACTTACGATGTTGGCGTTCCCGTGGGCCCAGCGCTGCCTTGCGCCCCATTGGCTGATGTTATAAAACGCCATGGTGCAACGTCACGGATAGATTTTTTAAATCCCAGAGTGAATAGTTTTCGCTTCTGGTTATTTATTTACTGTATGTAAACGGGTTGTAGTTTACCGTCTGAGAATATGTATAGGTTATACATTTTGGATAAGGCCCCCCCCCCCCCCCCCCC